>SJYC01083152.1:0-47618 GCA_006408675.1 Madoqua kirkii
CTATATATATATATATATATATATATATATATATGTATGTATAAGTACCACATTTTAATCCATTCATCTGTCATTAGACATTTAGGTTTTTCCTGGAGATGATAAATAGTGCTGTGGTGAACACTGGGGTATATGTATCACTTTGAATTATGGTTTTCTGAGGGTATATTGGCTTAAAGGTCAACGTTCAGAAAACTAAGATCATGGCATCTGGTCCCATCACTTCGTGGGAAATAGATTGGGAAACATTGGCTGACTTTATTTCTTTGGGCTCCAAAATCACTGCAGATGGTGATTGCAGTCATGAAATTAAAAGATGCTTACTCCTTGGAAGGAAAGTTAGGACCAACCTAGACAGCGTATTGAAAAGCAGACATTAGTTTGTCAACAAAGGTCCATCTAGTCAAGGCTATGGTTTTTCCAGTGGTCATGTATGGATGTGAGAGTTGGCCTGTGAAGAAAGTTGAGTGCCAAAGAATTGATGCTTTTGAACTGTGGTGTTGGAGAAGACTCTTGAGAGTCCCTTGGACTGCAAGGAGATCCATTCAGTCCATCCTAAAGGAGACCAGTCAAACTCCAATACTTTGGCCACCTGATGTGAAGAGCCTGACTCATTTGAAAAAAGACCCTGATGCTGGGAAAGACTGAGGGCAGGAGGAGAATTGGATGACAGAGGATGAGATGATTGGATGGCATCACTGACTCAATGGACATAGGTTTGGGTGAACTCTGGGAGCTGGTGATGGACAGGGAGGCCTGGTGTATTGCAGTTCACGGGGTCGTGGAGAGTCAGACAAGACTGAGCGACTGAACTGAACTGAACAGGGTATATGCCTAGTAGTGGGATTGCTGGGTCATATATTTTAAAATAATACTATGTATTAGACTTTACTTCAGTTATGAAAGTAAACATTATAAGATCGAGTTAAACCTATTTCATGCATTTTATGGTATATGTATGGACAGGTCTTATATTTTTATCCATTCAAATATGCATCAGTCAACACTCACTGAGAGTTCACCAAAAATGACTGCATACCCTGCTATTTATTATAGAGCTGAAAATTACCCTGTACATGGATGTCCCAGCTAAAATCTGTAATGAGGAACTTTCTATAAACTCATGAACTGGGTTCTTTTTATATATGTGTATTCATAAAAATAATGTGTTTTTTTGTTGTGTCATGAGGGAAAGGGAGTTTGTTTGGCTGCAGTCATTGGGACAGTGTACTGTTTAAATTGTACAAGTTTTGTCCTGAGTTTCAGCTAAAAGTTTTATATACTGACATATGTGATAAAGGTAGACAGACACATTATTTAAATTGAGTTTCATAATTAGAAAGGAATATAAAGTGCAGTTGTTAAACATGAAAATTTTGTTCTCTTCTTTAACACAATTCTTCATTATGACTGGAACCCATTTAGTTATAATATGGGGTTCAGTTACCCAACCTATTTGTTTGTTGCAGTAAAAAATTCATATTTAGAAGTTTTCCACATGTTTGGGTAAGGACAGGAGAATTTGCTGTCTCTATTACATCAAGTTTTATGCTTTATATTGGCAGATTATTATATCTTATAATGTGACCATAGGAAATCAGGCTAGTATTTCACAACAATTAATTTTTCTGAATTATATCTAAGGACTAAATACAGATCCTGTTAACTCTTCTTAATATACAAATCATGAGTTTAGAGCCCTTGATATTCCAGTCTGTTGCATGACTGTATCTGTAAATAAATATTTTTAAGATCCCAACCTTCTTGTAACTAATAGGAAGTAAAGTGCATTTTGCCCTCTGAGATAGACTTGTTAAGGGCATTAATGATTAATATTTAATTATGGCTGGTAAATTGGCAAGCTGTCATAAGTTTCCAGAGGACTTTCAATTCTTTTCCCATCATGGAGAAGCTATTGTAACCCTGAGGTTGTAAGTATAGAGTCTGCAATCTCGGGGAGGTGTGTTGGTGGAGGGTAGAAGATGGAGACGTTCCCAGACCTCTCAGTTGTGATGCCTGCTCTCACTGGTTGAGAAGGATGACATATAGGAAATGTGGGTGTTTGTAGACATTGTGGTTCTAGATGCCACGTGGAGTTAACTCAGGAAAAAACATGACCTTCATGCTTGATGTAACTACTGAATTAGTTACAAGTCAAATAATATGATGTCTTCAATTTTCTTCAAAATAATGAGAGAGAGAAAGAGGTTGGGCGTATAGATGAAGGAAGTTTGGGTATGACTCATTTGTTGAAACTGGGAAATGAATGCTGCTGCTGCTAAGTCGCTTCAATCGTGTCCGACTCTGTGTGACCCCATAGACGGCAGCCCACCAGGATCCCCTGTCCCTGGGATTCTCCAGGCAAGAACCCTGGAGTGAGAGCTGCCTGGGAAATGGATATGTAGGGACTTATTATGCTGTTCTAACTACCCTGGTATTTGTTTGAAAATTTTGGAGTGAAACATTTTGAGATACTGATATAATAAACTTACATTATTGTGTTTTACAGTTAATCACTCATATTCAAGTTGTTTTTAAACAAGCCACAAACAGGCTTTTGGTTTTGTTTTTTAAAAATCTTTTCACTTTATATTGGAGTATAGCTGATTAAAATGTTGTGATAGTTTCAGGTGGACAACAACGGGACTGAGCCAGATGTATACATGTGTCCCTTCTCCCCCAAAGTGCTCTCCCATCCAGACTGCCATGTAACACTGAGCAGAGTTCCCTGTGTTATACAGTAGGGCCTGGCTGATTACCTATTTTAAATATAGCAGTCTGTGCATGTTGATCCCAAACTCCCTAACTATCCTTTCCCCACCTCCAATCCTCCCCATCCTGGAAACCATAAGTTCATTCTCTAAGTCTATGAGTCTCTATTTGTATCATTTCTTTTTTGATTCCGCACGTAAGATATATATCGTATGATAGTTTTTCTTCTCTGTATGACTTGCTTCACTCAGTATGACAATCTCTAAGTCCATCCATGTTGTTAAAAAATGGCATTATTTCATTCTTTTTTAATGGCTGAGTAATATTCCATTGTATATATGTACCATATCTTCTTTATCCATTCCTCTGTCTATGGACATTTAGGTTGCTTCCATGTCTTGGCTATTGTAAACAGTGCTGCAATGAACACTAGGGTGCATATATACTTTCGGATCATGTTTTTCTCTAGATATATGCCAAGGAGTGGGATTACTAGATCATGTGGTAGCTCTATCTTCAGTTGTTTAAGAAGCCTCCATACTGTTCTCCATCGTGGCTATATCAATTTACATTTCACCAACAATGTAGGGGGGTTCCCTCCCCATATTTGGGTTTTTTTTTTTTGGTTTTTACTTATTTGGTGATCCTGCTCTGTTGTGCTTCAATGAGTTATTGTCTCACAGTGGGTCAAACCTTGTAGGCACTCGATATAACTTGCCATGTAAATGATGAATGAGTGAATGAATAAAAGCGTTGATGCCCACCTTGGAGGAGAGGAGAAGCATTTGCCATTACGGAGAGGTTCTTCTTGCTCATTGACTGCGGTTTCTGCTAGTCATGTTTAGAAAGTAAAAGAGTTGCTATCCAGGATTCATGTCACGGAGTATGGCAGACTGGATACATCTAATGCCCCTCTCCCAAATGTCTTCATAGAAAACTAAAGTGCGTTACGCTATTTCCGCCCTACCTTCATCCTTTCCCTCTCTCCTCTCTTTCCTCCTTCCCTCCCTTTTCCTTCCTACCTCCCTCCCCCCTCATTCCCTCCCTTCCTTTATCTATTTATTTTTCCAAGCCTATTAAAGACATTATGAAGGGAAAGATTTTTCAGAGATCAAACAAAAAATGAAAATAAGAATCTTAGGGGAGATGTAAGTGAGAAAGTTGTCTTGCACTCTGTGGGTTTCTGCTTAGTCATAGAGATACTGTTTTCTTGATGGCATCTGTAAGAACACAGGAGAGACAGTCTGACACCTGCGTAAAGCAGGAATAATAACAGGAAACATCCATGTAAACCCAGTATCCTGAAGTGGGTACTTGTTTTATATTGGTGAAGTGAAGTCACTCAGTCGTGTCCGACTCTTTGTGACCCCATGGACTGTAGCCTACCAGGCTCCTCCGTCCATGGGATTTTCCAGGCAAGAGTACTGAGTGGGCTGCCATTTCCTTCTCCAGGGGAACTTCCCGACCCAGGGATCAAACCCAGGTCTCCTGCATTGTAGGCAGATGCTTTACCGTCTGAGCCACAAGGGATTGGCCCAAGAGAAATCCCAACAAAATTCCTCCCAAAACGGAGGAATAATTTGTCCCCAGGACAAATTCCAGCTTCTGTCCTTAGACTCACTGTTAAATTATTGACGGTTTAAAAATAGCACCTTAGAACTTCCCTGGTGGCATGGTGGATAGGAAGCCACTTGCCAATGCAGGGACACGAATTTAGATCCTTGGTCTGGGAAGATTCCGCATTCCTTGGAGCAACTAAGCCCTCAAGCCACAACCGCTGAGCCTGTGTGCCATGACTTCTGAAACCTGCTCGCCTAGAGCCTGTGCTCTGCAATGAGAGAAGCCGCTGCAATGAGGAGCCTGTCCACTGCAGTGAAGAGTAGCCTCTGCTCTCTGCGACTAGAGAAAGCCCGTGCACAGCAAGACGACCCAGTGCGACCAAATATACATAAATAAATAAAAACATAACAGCTTAGTTCCTGCTGCTTACATCAGTGCTTCATCATTGTTGAGGTCCACTCTCGAAACACCTATCCACAAATGCACATCTGATTATTTCACTTCCCTGAACAACACTTGGCACTTATGTGGTCAAGTCCAATACACAGTTCTCTAAGACCTAGCCCTTTGCCTACCTTTCCAAAGTCCCCTTCTCACCCCTCCATTCCTCAAACTCTACTCTTGAGTAACACATGCCTCAATACTCTATTCGATCATTTTGCACACACTGTTCCCTTCCCTTTTTCAACCCATTTAGTTTAAGTGAAAGAGTTAAAATCTCATGAAAATTATTAAAATAATTTTTAATTTTTTGGAGAAATAACTTTGTCTATGTGTTATTCCACAGATTTTTGGCTAGTATTTTTAAGTTTTTGAGACTTTACATTTAAATTAAATATGATACAGTAGGGTTATTAATATGGGGTTCAGTTACCCAACCTATTTGTTTGTTGCAGTAAAAAATTCATATTTAGAAGTTTTCCACATGTTTGGGTAAGGACAGGAGAATTTGCTGTCTCTATTACATCAAGTTTTATGCTTTATATTGGCAGATTATTATATCTTATAATGTGACCATAGGAAATCAGGCTAGTATTTCACAACAATTAATTTTTCTGAATTATATCTAAGGACTAAATACAGATCCTGTTAACTCTTCTTAATATACAAATCATGAGTTTAGAGCCCTTGATATTCCAGTCTGTTGCATGACTGTATCTGTAAATAAATATTTTTAAGATCCCAACCTTCTTGTAACTAATAGGAAGTAAAGTGCATTTTGCCCTCTGAGATAGACTTGTTAAGGGCATTAATGATTAATATTTAATTATGGCTGGTAAATTGGCAAGCTGTCATAAGTTTCCAGAGGACTTTCAATTCTTTTCCCATCATGGAGAAGCTATTGTAACCCTGAGGTTGTAAGTATAGAGTCTGCAATCTCGGGGAGGTGTGTTGGTGGAGGGTAGAAGATGGAGACGTTCCCAGACCTCTCAGTTGTGATGCCTGCTCTCACTGGTTGAGAAGGATGACATATAGGAAATGTGGGTGTTTGTAGACATTGTGGTTCTAGATGCCACGTGGAGTTAACTCAGGAAAAAACATGACCTTCATGCTTGATGTAACTACTGAATTAGTTACAAGTCAAATAATATGATGTCTTCAATTTTCTTCAAAATAATGAGAGAGAGAAAGAGGTTGGGCGTATAGATGAAGGAAGTTTGGGTATGACTCATTTGTTGAAACTGGGAAATGAATGCTGCTGCTGCTAAGTCGCTTCAATCGTGTCCGACTCTGTGTGACCCCATAGACGGCAGCCCACCAGGATCCCCTGTCCCTGGGATTCTCCAGGCAAGAACCCTGGAGTGAGAGCTGCCTGGGAAATGGATATGTAGGGACTTATTATGCTGTTCTAACTACCCTGGTATTTGTTTGAAAATTTTGGAGTGAAACATTTTGAGATACTGATATAATAAACTTACATTATTGTGTTTTACAGTTAATCACTCATATTCAAGTTGTTTTTAAACAAGCCACAAACAGGCTTTTGGTTTTGTTTTTTAAAAATCTTTTCACTTTATATTGGAGTATAGCTGATTAAAATGTTGTGATAGTTTCAGGTGGACAACAACGGGACTGAGCCAGATGTATACATGTGTCCCTTCTCCCCCAAAGTGCTCTCCCATCCAGACTGCCATGTAACACTGAGCAGAGTTCCCTGTGTTATACAGTAGGGCCTGGCTGATTACCTATTTTAAATATAGCAGTCTGTGCATGTTGATCCCAAACTCCCTAACTATCCTTTCCCCACCTCCAATCCTCCCCATCCTGGAAACCATAAGTTCATTCTCTAAGTCTATGAGTCTCTATTTGTATCATTTCTTTTTTGATTCCGCACGTAAGATATATATTGTATGATAGTTTTTCTTCTCTGTATGACTTGCTTCACTCAGTATGACAATCTCTAAGTCCATCCATGTTGTTAAAAAATGGCATTATTTCATTCTTTTTTAATGGCTGAGTAATATTCCATTGTATATATGTACCATATCTTCTTTATCCATTCCTCTGTCTATGGACATTTAGGTTGCTTCCATGTCTTGGCTATTGTAAACAGTGCTGCAATGAACACTAGGGTGCATATATACTTTCGGATCATGTTTTTCTCTAGATATATGCCAAGGAGTGGGATTACTAGATCATGTGGTAGCTCTATCTTCAGTTGTTTAAGAAGCCTCCATACTGTTCTCCATCGTGGCTATATCAATTTACATTTCACCAACAATGTAGGGGGGTTCCCTCCCCATATTTGGGTTTTTTTTTTTTGATTTTTACTTATTTGGTGATCCTGCTCTGTTGTGCTTCAATGAGTTATTGTCTCACAGTGGGTCAAACCTTGTAGGCACTCGATATAACTTGCCATGTAAATGATGAATGAGTGAATGAATAAAAGCGTTGATGCCCACCTTGGAGGAGAGGAGAAGCATTTGCCATTACGGAGAGGTTCTTCTTGCTCATTGACTGCGGTTTCTGCTAGTCATGTTTAGAAAGTAAAAGAGTTGCTATCCAGGATTCATGTCACGGAGTATGGCAGACTGGATACATCTAATGCCCCTCTCCCAAATGTCTTCATAGAAAACTAAAGTGCGTTACGCTATTTCCGCCCTACCTTCATCCTTTCCCTCTCTCCTCTCTTTCCTCCTTCCCTCCCTTTTCCTTCCTACCTCCCTCCCCCCTCATTCCCTCCCTTCCTTTATCTATTTATTTTTCCAAGCCTATTAAAGACATTATGAAGGGAAAGATTTTTCAGAGATCAAACAAAAAATGAAAATAAGAATCTTAGGGGAGATGTAAGTGAGAAAGTTGTCTTGCACTCTGTGGGTTTCTGCTTAGTCATAGAGATACTGTTTTCTTGATGGCATCTGTAAGAACACAGGAGAGACAGTCTGACACCTGCGTAAAGCAGGAATAATAACAGGAAACATCCATGTAAACCCAGTATCCTGAAGTGGGTACTTGTTTTATATTGGTGAAGTGAAGTCACTCAGTCGTGTCCGACTCTTTGTGACCCCATGGACTGTAGCCTACCAGGCTCCTCCGTCCATGGGATTTTCCAGGCAAGAGTACTGAGTGGGCTGCCATTTCCTTCTCCAGGGGAACTTCCCGACCCAGGGATCAAACCCAGGTCTCCTGCATTGTAGGCAGATGCTTTACCGTCTGAGCCACAAGGGATTGGCCCAAGAGAAATCCCAACAAAATTCCTCCCAAAACGGAGGAATAATTTGTCCCCAGGACAAATTCCAGCTTCTGTCCTTAGACTCACTGTTAAATTATTGACGGTTTAAAAATAGCACCTTAGAACTTCCCTGGTGGCATGGTGGATAGGAAGCCACTTGCCAATGCAGGGACACGAATTTAGATCCTTGGTCTGGGAAGATTCCGCATTCCTTGGAGCAACTAAGCCCTCAAGCCACAACCGCTGAGCCTGTGTGCCATGACTTCTGAAACCTGCTCGCCTAGAGCCTGTGCTCTGCAATGAGAGAAGCCGCTGCAATGAGGAGCCTGTCCACTGCAGTGAAGAGTAGCCTCTGCTCTCTGCGACTAGAGAAAGCCCGTGCACAGCAAGACGACCCAGTGCGACCAAATATACATAAATAAATAAAAACATAACAGCTTAGTTCCTGCTGCTTACATCAGTGCTTCATCATTGTTGAGGTCCACTCTCGAAACACCTATCCACAAATGCACATCTGATTATTTCACTTCCCTGAACAACACTTGGCACTTATGTGGTCAAGTCCAATACACAGTTCTCTAAGACCTAGCCCTTTGCCTACCTTTCCAAAGTCCCCTTCTCACCCCTCCATTCCTCAAACTCTACTCTTGAGTAACACATGCCTCAATACTCTATTCGATCATTTTGCACACACTGTTCCCTTCCCTTTTTCAGGGTGTGCTTTCTTCCAAGTTTCTTTCTTCATCCCTGTGCTCCATAATTCCTTTCTTTCCAGGACTGTTTAGGACTCCCCTGGTTTTAACACTGGAAGTCTCACATCCCAGAAAACCTCTCACACTTAGGCAAACAAAGACAGCTGGTCACCCTATTCATCTCTCCTGTGTCCTTGTCTCAAGGACAGCCTGTGTACTCTCCTTGTGAATGAATGGGTGTGTGGCATGGGCAACAGGGTAAGAATGATTCCCAGGATTCTGACTTGGTGTCTGGGGAGTGATAGTGTTACTGAGTCCAAGCTCACTCTGCTTCCTGCATGACAGGCCAATGAATCTGAGACAGGTGTTGAGGCAAGGAATATGACTTTATTCAGAGAGCTGGCAGACCAAGAAGATCACAGACTGGTTTCTCAAAATAATCATCTTATCTGGGTCTGGATGCCAGGTTCTTTTATAGATCAGAAATGGTGAGGGAGGTGAGAAAACAAAGTAAAAAAAAGGCCATTGATCTCACAAATATCTCCTAGAATGGCAAGCCTCAGGCAGGGGGATGTGTTAATTTCTTCCTTCCTGCCATCTACAGGTGGACAGGGTTCTGAACAAAGGCACTTTAGTTTAACAGTTAGAAAGTGAAAGTGTTAATTGCTCAGTCGTGTCACACTCTTTAAGACCCTGTAACCCTTCAGGCTCCTCTCTACCCATGGAATTCTCCAGGCAAGAACACTTCAGTGGGTTGCCATTCCCTTCTCCAGGGAATCTTCCCAACCCAGGGATTGAATCTGGATCTCCTGCACTGCACACAGATTCTTTGCCATCTGAGCCACTAGGGAACTTGAGCCAAGCCTCTGCTTTAACAGACCACAGGTGGCTGGGAGAAGCTGCCTTGCAGAGACCTCATTGCTACCTCGAAGTTTTCTCTTTCTCTAGACTACTCTGCTGCATTACCACTTTAGTGAGCGTTTCATTCATTGTGATAATGAAAAAAAAAAAACAAACCCACATAGTATTTATGGTGCTTGGGTATAATTTGTGACCGATCTAGGCTACCTTGCCTGGATTTAGCTGAATGAATGGTAATAACCAATTAACATTGAACTTTTTGGACTATATTTTAAGGGAAAACGTGATCAGTGATTCAGTTTTACGGGTGTTATTTGAACACCTCAAAGACAAATAAGCACCAGTATTTTTACTACTCCTTGTGTTTATTTTTTAATACAAAGAACTATAAACTCTCACATCTTGAAAGGACCTTAACCATAATGTCAAGCATCCTCCTCATTTTACAAACAAGGAAAAGGTGTTCATAGATTAAATGACTTGCCTATAGCAACAATACAAATATACAAAGTTAAGATTAATCAACATAATGTTTGGTCTCTAAATTGATTTTCAGTAAGTTTGCCTGACCCAGAAAAACTGTCTTGTAAACACCATGCTGATGTATAAACAAAACTGTCACCAATTAAACTCCTGATTAAAAAGCTAATATAAGTTATATGCCCCACACTTTCTAGTTTTCATCCTTGGTCTAAAGATCTAATCTTTCACTGTCTTCCTTCATTTGTCCCTAACAGCACAAAATTGAAACAAGTGCTCTAAGATATGCCTATGATCACTGGCTCCAGAATACTAGAGCAAGGCACAGTATAGATGGATACATCAAACTAAATGAAGAGATATATCATTAATTAGTCTTTCAGAACACAAACAGTAGCTGTGTTCTCATCTGGGTGTTATGTCATTAGCTTTTAAAGTGCACACAGTTAAACTAGGGGGAAAAAAGTGTACAAAGCAGGATATTGATTGAAAGAGAAGCTCTAGATGCTTGTATTGTAAATTTGTTGAGGATTCAGAAGAGAACTTGACATTGACACTGAGCAGGACCCTGTGGGGCTCCTGGGTATAAAAGTCTTTCTGGGTCTTCCATTTTTTCATTACAAGAAATAGGCTCCATTCAGCTTCCAAAGAGCAGGTTCAAACAATTGCTAATTAGATTCGGGAGAGGATGCAAGACACCAGAAGCAGATAATTGACAGAAATAGTAGTGCAGCCCTGGGGCAAGGTCCTGGTTCCCCATCAGGAGATGCACACAGCAATATCTCTGAGCCGTTTGCAGATACTGAACCCCCTCCAGGTGGGAGAAGTATGCTGCTCACAAGCGGTAGACCCCAGACCAGCTGGAACCAGAAAGTTGATGATGCTAGTCCCACTTACCTCACCACTCTCCCATCAGAAGAATGTGCACAAGCTGATCGTGCCCTCTTTGAACCATGAATGGAAAACATCTCACTACTTACTTCAGGCTGGGACACACAGCTTTAAGGGCATTTGCCCACTGTGACTCCCTTTGCCTGGCAAAGCAATAAAGTTATTCTTGTTTATTTCACCCCAGACTGTGTCTCTGAGATTTAATTTGGTGTCAGGGTACAGAGGCCAGGTTCGGCTTCAAAATGAGGGGTGTGGAAGGGAGACAGAAAGGGGGTGGAGAGAGAGAGAGAGAGAGAGAGACATTGAGAGAGAATAATCTTTTCCTAATGTCTAATTTTGGAAGGAGCAATTATAAATAAGTTTGAGGGAAACTTGCCTATAAAGATCAACATGTTCTGAACCTAGTAGCTGGAAAAGCATGAAATGACATTTTGAGAACTAGCTTCTGAAAGTAGAAAAATTAGTGTGTAAATGACTCAGGTCATTTTTTTCTTCAACAAGTATTTGTTGAAGGCTTACTTGGTAATCAGACTCTGCTCTCAAGGAGCTTATGGTCTAGCACAGGAAACACATGGATTTTAATGTTAATTCAGTGGATAAGAAAGGTGAGGAAATGTGGAATGTGACAGCGGAACACTGAGACCCAAGAGACCTTAAAGGTAAAGAATTGGATGAATTTGGACAATTTTCAGGCTCCAAAGTCCAGGTTTCAGATTTAATTATAGACTTGGGTTGTCAGCATGGAATAAGGTAATAAATCCTCAGATAATCCTACTTGGTTATCAGTGAGTCAGGAGGAAGCAGTCTCATTGTGAGGAACCCTGTTTAACTCGATATAGAGAAATGAAAGTAGCAAGCCCTATTATCACAACAAGATTCAGCAGTGACAATAACCATTGCAGATAGCATAGCTTTGTGCAGTTTTGCATTTTGTTCCTGTGATATGTTTCCTCCCCTTCTAACCAAGGGCTTTACACCTTTCTGGAGACTTACTAGATGTCAGTGGAGACTTGTTTATCAATATTTTTTTTCCCAAGAATGATATGCTACTACTCAACTCTCCTGATGCAAGTAATATTTTTGACACCTTGTATTCCACAATAGCCTCTTTGTTTGGTGTTTTTTTACCTTTTTAAGCAATGAACAGGTAGAAAAAACCTGGAGCAATTTCTTATGTGTTTGACACATATGTTGAGCGATACTTAATAATTGCTACCCAGGGCAAAACATAACAGAATTTTATGACCTAGTCTTCTGCTAATAGAGTGGACTAACTGGTAGCTACACACAGTTTCTCAAAATAAATGCATCTCTGTGAAATGAGCTGTCAAGAGGACTCCCGGTTTTGAAAGCCTAGAGTAATTAAGGAGAAATGCATTGCTTCTGAGGAACTGACATTAATGTTGACACATGATATTTCTGGGCAATTTGACCTGTACCAATAATTCACTTTGTTTCCAATAATTCACTTTGTTTCCTACTGCAGAGCTCATTCTGTTCCTAAGTCATTTGAGGCTTTATTAAAAATTTACCCAGTAGCTTTTTAAAAGCACAGTATTTATTGTGGTGTGTGTTCAGTTATCATTTATGTTTGTTGAACATAATAAGTATGACATTTGACTAGAGTTCAGTCAGAGCTCCAACTCAGATCTTTTTCCACTCTTAGATTACACTGACCTAATGCCTTTATATCGTCAAAATGGAAAACCGATATAGCAAAATTGATCCTAGAAGCAATGACCAACTAGTTGAAGAGTAAACGTGAGATTGATTATTCTGGCCTGCCACACATGTTAAAACCATGGTCCTTAATCTGTTTTGTCACAATGATTATGATCACTTTGTCTCCATCGTTTTGCACCTTAGTATTCCAGGAATTTTATCCAAAATTTTTATGTGGAAACTTGAATGAAATATTATTTTGGTAGAACTATAAGAAAAATTTTAAAAGACTTTGTCCCTTTTATAATTCTGTCAAAGTGGATTTAACAAGTAGTTCATATATTATTTCAAATCTTTTAAGTTTTAAAATTGTACTGCAATATTTATAAACACAGGCCATAATCCTCAAAGTAAAACAGTCATCACTGAAATCTTCCTTTCTGGATAAATCAGCTTTTTTGATGAGGGAGGAATAAAGTCACTAGAAAAAAATGACTTTAAAACTGAAACTAACTCAAAAATATAAAGTCTGTTTTTCAAAGACCATTCCAATACAAGTGACTTTGCTGTAAAACAATTGATTGGTGATTGATTTTGAATTATTCTTCCATTTTTTCCTTATAAGCCTATTTGTCCAACATATCACTCTGATATGATTCATATTAATAACTGAAATGCAGTATATGTACATATACACATATTTGTATAATCCATATATATACATATATATATATGCATACACATGTTCACAACATTCTGGTGTAAAGGAAATGTCAGATTTACATGTTTCTTGGAGAAAAAATGATTGATTACATTTCTCTATTTTCTTACTTACTGAGAAACATGTACATTTAAAAAACAGACTCAGAAAAAGAATTAAAGTATCTTTGCTTTGGTATGGCTATGAAAAAGCACCATTCAAAACCATCCAACATCACTTTTGCCTCTTTCCTGCACAGACCATCCTGAACATGCTGCCAGTATTATAGAAACCGAGAGTTGAAAGCACAGACGTTAGCGGTCTGGATTTGAATCCTGTCTCTGCTTCTTGTTTGCCTTGTGAGGTGAGCAAGCTTCTTAACCTCTCTGAGCCTCAGTTTCTTCACAGGAAGGTGAAGGGTGGGGATGAATTGTCGTGAGGCTTAAATGAAATGACCTTTTCCAAGTGCTCAGCCCAACACCTGACATGTGGGAGGTGCTCAGTGAATTGTAGCGATCATAGAAGAAGGGCCATAATGATAAGCTTGGTGATGGTGACATGGAAAGGGCCACCAAGGCCTGCCAGTCAATAAATACTAGACTAATAGCACTGTGAATTGATGTTGATTGATGTAGCTAATACTAGATAAGCTGAAGGACAGCCGTCTGGATGAAAATGTAATTGAGGAAGCATGTGCTATCTTTGAAATCTACACGGTGACCCAGAAGTACAGTGTCATAAGTAGGGAGAGCTGTGAATGATTTACTAATACACTGAGAATCAATACATCAGATATTCATAGGTTACTTAGATAATAGGTTCTGTGCTGTGCTCTCAGTATAGATAAGGTCCTGTCCTTACGTATTCTCCACTCCTCTGTGTGTGTGTGTGTGTGTGTGTGTGTGTGTGTGTGTGTGTGTGTGTGTGAGCCACATAAGTCATTAGTGGCTGAGACTCTGTGCTCCGTGTGGGACATGAATTTGATTCCTGGCAACATGCCGCATTGCAGCAACCAAAAAAAAAAAAAGTGTTAAAAAAAAACCTAAGTGAAAGTCTTTTTATTATATATTATACTTAAGCCAATATATCTAGAACAGGCAATCAATATAAAAGTCTTAATGAGATATTGTACCTTTTTTATTTTGTGGGGGCTGTCTTTAAAATATGGTATATACTTCACACAGTACATCTCCGTTTAGATGAGTCCCAGGCCTGTGAGGTTAGTGGCTACCTTAGCGGATGGGATGATTCTAGAGCCCCCTTATTCAGAATGTGGTCCTCAGTCTCATGCCATGGTGTCCCCCGGTCCCTTGAAGAAAAGTGAAAGTGTTAGTTGCTCAGTCACGCCCGACTCTTTGTGACCCCATGGAAACTGCCAGGCTCCTCTGTCCATGAGATTCTCCAGGCAAGAATACTGGAGTGGGTTGCCATTCCCTTCTCCAGCTGATCTTCCCGACCCAGGGAATAAAGGAAATGTCAGATTTACATGTTTCTTGGAGAAAAAATGATTGATTACATTTCTCTATTTTCTTACTTACTGAGAAACATGTACATTTAAAAAACAGACTCAGAAAAAGAATTAAAGTATCTTTGCTTTGGTATGGCTATGAAAAAGCACCATTCAAAACCATCCAACATCACTTTTGCCTCTTTCCTGCACAGACCATCCTGAACATGCTGCCAGTATTATAGAAACCGAGAGTTGAAAGCACAGACGTTAGCGGTCTGGATTTGAATCCTGTCTCTGCTTCTTGTTTGCCTTGTGAGGTGAGCAAGCTTCTTAACCTCTCTGAGCCTCAGTTTCTTCACAGGAAGGTGAAGGGTGGGGATGAATTGTCGTGAGGCTTAAATGAAATGACCTTTTCCAAGTGCTCAGCCCAACACCTGACATGTGGGAGGTGCTCAGTGAATTGTAGCGATCATAGAAGAAGGGCCATAATGATAAGCTTGGTGATGGTGACATGGAAAGGGCCACCAAGGCCTGCCAGTCAATAAATACTAGACTAATAGCACTGTGAATTGATGTTGATTGATGTAGCTAATACTAGATAAGCTGAAGGACAGCCGTCTGGATGAAAATGTAATTGAGGAAGCATGTGCTATCTTTGAAATCTACACGGTGACCCAGAAGTACAGTGTCATAAGTAGGGAGAGCTGTGAATGATTTACTAATACACTGAGAATCAATACATCAGATATTCATAGGTTACTTAGATAATAGGTTCTGTGCTGTGCTCTCAGTATAGATAAGGTCCTGTCCTTACGTACTCTCCACTCCTCTGTGTGTGTGTGTGTGTGTGTGTGTGTGTGTGTGTGTGTGTGCTGGTGTGGAGGGAACCAGAGAAGCAAGCTTCATGTGGTGAGACCTTGAGAGATGAACTCAGCTATTCCCTCCCCGTGGTTTCCAGGGCTGGCCTCATGTTCTCATCCCAAGTATAGTTTATAACCAAATTCAGAGGATGGATAAATGAAGTTCCAGCTAAGCTCCCAGAGTGATGCTGTCCGATAGTGAGCCACATAAGTCATTAAAAGTTTTCTAGAAGTTACATTTAAAAAGGTGAAAAAAGGTGGTTTCCCTGGTGGTCTAGTGGCTGAGACTCTGTGCTCCGTGTGGGACATGAATTTGATTCCTGGCAACATGCCGCATTGCAGCAACCAAAAAAAAAAAAAGTGTTAAAAAAAAACCTAAGTGAAAGTCTTTTTATTATATATTATACTTAAGCCAATATATCTAGAACAGGCAATCAATATAAAAGTCTTAATGAGATATTGTACCTTTTTTATTTTGTGGGGGCTGTCTTTAAAATATGGTATATACTTCACACAGTACATCTCCGTTTAGATGAGTCCCAGGCCTGTGAGGTTAGTGGCTACCTTAGCGGATGGGATGATTCTAGAGCCCCCTTATTCAGAATGTGGTCCTCAGTCTCATGCCATGGTGTCCCCCGGTCCCTTGAAGAAAAGTGAAAGTGTTAGTTGCTCAGTCACGCCCGACTCTTTGTGACCCCATGGAAACTGCCAGGCTCCTCTGTCCATGAGATTCTCCAGGCAAGAATACTGGAGTGGGTTGCCATTCCCTTCTCCAGCTGATCTTCCCGACCCAGGGACTGAACCTGGGTCTCTCACACTGCAGGCAGATTCTTGACCGTCTGAGCCACCAGGGAAGCCTCTGGGTCCCCTAACCACCTCCTTAATTCAGGATCTGCATTTTAACAAGGTCTTTGTGAACCAATGGAGTTTGAGATATGCTGCTTGATGACTTGAAAAGTTTGTGACTGCAGCTTACACGTCTCCTCTAATTACATTGTGCTGTACGTTCCCCTATCAGAGATTAGGTGAATTAGCTTATCATACTCAACCAAAGGTAGGGTTCAGTGTAACTCTGAATCAGTGGCATCCAGTTAGGGCTTGCCAGGTGGCTCAGATGGTAAAGAATTTGCCTGCAATGCGAGAGGTCTAGGTTCATTCCCTGGGTTGGGATGGTCCCCGGAGAAGGGAACGGCAACCCACTCGGGTATTCTTGCTTGGAGAATTCCATGGACAGAGGAGCGTGGCAGTTTCCATGGGGTCATAAAGAGTCAGACACGACAGAGAAACTTTCACTTTGTTATATTTCAGCAAAGATGAAAGGAAAGGGAGGCCAAAGATAAGACAAGAATAATTTTTTATTCAGTGATGTAATGAATGACAGCTCTGTTCTCAGCAAACCTCTTCTTTTCTGGGACTTTTTGAGAGGGGGAAAGAAGGGAGGAGGGTGAGGGAGTCGGGTTAGTTTCTCCGTTCAGGAGTTTTCTTTATGTCAGAGTCTCTTCATAGACAGATGGCCTTAGAAGGGCCTGGTGCTTGTTTTAACGCTCGGCTGTTCCAGTGTTGAAATTCTTAATAATTTTAAACAACTGCCCCACATTTTCATTTTGCACTGGGCCCTGAAAATTATGTAGCATGCAATACCTGCAGCAGTAAAAAGGGCAAGTGGATGTGGTAGGTTTGGGGAGGAGCTAATGTTCTCTTTCACTTTCCCATCACCCCAGTCTCTTTATAACCTAAGAATAAAAAAGCGATATCCCAGGGCTTAGGGGGATTTGGATTCAATAGTGCATTAGATAATGGTGTTCTAAAGTTGGATGTCAGTGAAGGGCTAAGTGCTGTAAACATGTAACGAGACACCATTCACCATGGAACAAAGAGTAAATTTCTGAATCAATAGGTATAAGCAACCCCACCCTCCCAGCCATCCCCAACAGGGTTACTATCATCTACACTGTTTGCACAGAGCTTGGGTACACCTGGGGAGCGCCAGTGAGTCAGCTGGGCCTATTCATATGGGAAGTTTTATATGGATGAGGGTTAAATGTTAACTTGCTTTGGTTTTGTCAAAAATCTTAAAAGGCAAAAGTGTATGGGTAACTCTAGTGCTCAGACCCAAAATCAAATGCTTTGAACCAATTCAGAATTTTGGGATCCACGTTATTTAGTTTTCTACTTGGTACAGTTCGTGATGCCTTAAGCTCAGTTTGCTTCCTGCTCTAACACATTGTTTTTTTCCTGGGCACTGGCTGGAAATGCAGATTTGGGGCTGTACCTCAGACCTATTGACTAATAACCTGCCTTTTCAAAAGCTCCTAGGGCAATTTGTGTGCATATTAACGTTTGAGAGGGGCTGCAGGCATGTACTCAAAGCTGGCTAGCTTGGTTGGGATTGGGGGCAGGATATCTAACCTTTCACAGGTACGAGAACTCAGTGCCTGAGTCCTCCTGGAGGGTGATGGGGAAGCAGTGTTCTCAAAGTGTGGTCCCCAGATGGGCAGCATCAGCATCACCTGGGAACTTGTTACAAATAGAAATTCTCAGACCCTACCTGATCCTCTTGAGTTAGAGACCCTGGGGCTGGGGTCTTAATCCTCTAGGTGATTCTTTTAGGATGACTGCTAGAAAGTTATGGTAGTGACATAGGAAGATGTTTCAGTTGGTTGTACATTTCAAATTTGAATGCTTTTATTTTGTTAAGCAGAGCCTAATGTTGAATCAGGCGTTTCATAAAAACAAAAATTTTAACTTTGAAAGAAGCTGTATGCTTTAATTGCATTAGTTAAATTTATTTTGTGTTTTTGAGGGAGATTTGAACAAGATACAGAATAATGGTTGAAAAACAAATTGAATGAAATGACCTGGGATTAGTTAGTCCAGAGAAGTGACTGGGTAGAGGAATAGCAGTTGATCCCCACTTTAGTGAGTGTCTTGTTCTAAGGGCTCCTCTGGAACAGGAAGAAGTCATTTCTCTCTTGCCTCAAAGCCGTGAGCAGGCTGTGTATCCTTCGTTCAGAATCCCTTGAGACTCTTTTACAATAATAGGTCTGACGCTGTGATAGACAAAGGGGCTCAGAGAGGACCAAGACACTCCACGAGGCCAAGGAGGCTGCGGGCTAGTTGGAAAAGCTAATTAATAAGTCAGTAATTATAAATCAGTGTAAGTGTCAGTGAAAAGTCTTGGGATATAGAAGAGAGATTCCCAAGTAAAACTGGCTGGAAAGGAATCGCTGGATATTTCCTGGTGGTGGTCACATGCCAGTGCAGTGCCCAGCCAGCCAGGAAACTGGAGAGGACATGGCGGAGGCCCAGTCCCGAAAATGCAGTAATGAACAATTCATGGGAAAATCACATGCTAGACATCTGAGAAATAATTCATTTATTCAGCAGGCAAAATAGACACAAATTTCTGTTTATGGAGCTTCTTTCTAGCTAGAATTATATCTAGAGGGATTGTGTTGTAGCAATCAATTGTATTGATACATCCAATTATATCGTTATATCTAAATAAAAACACAGAAGTAAATTATAAGATAATGGTATATAATTCTGCTAGGAAGGTAGAGAAGTGGGGACGGGGGGCGGGGATCTGGTGATATAAGAACACTATGTCATCTTCTACAATAGGAATTTGAATCTTTAATGTCTTAAGTTGCATAATCAAGAAATAGCAGTATAAGCATATTCCTTAGAAATATGCAGGCTAATACCAGAAATTGTTAAACAATTTTGGAGAGGAAGATTCAGGAGGCGGGGGAGAGGGGGGACCAAGGACTGCTATTGTTTGCATAAGCCTTGTAGCATATTTGAGGTTCCATTCATTCATTCACTCGTTCACAAAATTTATAAGTGTGTGTCAGGCTGTATTGTGGGTACTGAGAATACAGTAGTGAAAAAACATCAAAATTTCTGCTCTTATGGAATTTAAATTCAGAGGAGGGAGCCAGGGGTGAAGAGAGCACATTAGAGGGTGATCGCTATGAAGACAAATGAAGGGGTCTGGGCTGGGGCTGTTGGTGGGGGCTGCATTTGTAAACAGAGCAGTTAAGACTGGTTTCACTGGGAGTGATATCTGAATGGGGTGAGGGACCTTCAGGTGCAAAGGTCTGGAGGTATGAGTGGGTGTGGTAGTGGGTAGCCTGGCCCAGAGCTGGTGCTGAAGAATGGAAGGGAAGCTGGTAGGAAAGGTCAGAAGTAAATGCTGATGTAGTGCAGATGGCTCTGTCTTGCAAAGATTCTGGCTTTTACTCTGTGTAATATGGAAAGTCATTGAACTATGTCTGTAGAGTGATTCCCTGTAATGTTAAAAAGAGATTTATAGATCATACATTATAAATATTGATTTTAAGTTAACAGAATAGACAACATATCACTTTTTCAAATGTGTATATATATATTTTTATAATCATTATTTGAGTGGGGAAAGTAATATCAGTGATAATACACACACAGATACATGCAGTTTTGAATGTAAAGAACTTAAAAGCTCAAGAACAAGCTAATAATGGTTCAGAGTGAGACCCCTAACATCTCCCAAATGGGATAAGAATCTTAGGACTCTGGAAACCCAGGCGGAGTCTAAGCAACAAGAGTTTCTTTTCATTCATGCATCCACCCAGTCCATCCATCCTTTCATCTCTCCCTCTGATCACTAGAAATCATGAGAGCTTAGTGGAGAAGGCAATGGCACCCCACTCCAGTACTCTTGCCTGGCAAATCCCATGGATGGAGGAGCCTGGTGGGCTGCAGCCCATGGGGTCGCTAAGAATCGGACACAACTGAGTGACTTTCCTTTCACTTTTCACTTTCATGCATTGGAGAAGGAAATGGCAACCCACTCCAGTATTCTTGCCTGGAGAATCCCAGGGACGGGGGAGCTTGGTGGGCTGCCGTCTATGGGGTCACGCAGAGTCGGACACGACTGAAGTGACTTAGCAGCAGCAGCAGTGTCATCCAGGTACAAATATGATTAAGCCTGTTCTCTCCTCTAGGATTCAGTCCAAGCAGAGAGGCTGGCTTAGGGCTTGCAGGTGGATGTACGGAGAAGCACCTGGTGAAAGTGGAAAATAGGTGGGGACTGGAACAGACGACAGAATATTGCCCAACAGATGCCATCTGGCAGATGGTATTCTCATCACAGCAGAGTGTTACTTAGTACTGAAGCAGCTTTCACATTCCTTAAAAAAGTGCCTTTCAAGCCTATTCATAGCCTTTGCTTTTATTCCGTGATCACTAAACAATTTTCTGATATCTAATTTAGTTGGCACGCTCATCATGAGACAAAGCTGCGATGGATAATGGAAAAGCACCAATACCATTTCCACTGTAAGTGAATAGGAAACATTACTGAACCGAACTTGGATCCACTTGCCCATAGGCAGTAAAGCCAATCTATGGGCCGTGGGTTGTGGTGAAGGAAAGTGATCCTAAATCCGTGATGGTTTTCAGGAAAAGGTTTTTCAAAGACAGAGTGAGGGAAAGGGCTGTGGGGTACATGATCAACTTGTCATTTTCTGACTGGTTGGTGGTGGTTTCTGACTGGGAATCAAAATCATCAATCTTCTGGTTCCAACCTGTCTGGGGTCTATTGTTTGTGGTCAATATGCTGTTAATTTCTTCCCCTCAGTGGGGGTTTCGTATCCACAAACAGCTTAAGCATCTGGCTCAGAATATGTCTCTATATTAGGAGGAACTAAAAGTCCTAGACTTTAGTGGTTAAAGTGTTGTTTTGTCTCGCTTGATTGTTCTTATTTTTTCCTGCGTTTTTTTCACTCTCTGTAACTCACGAAAGGCCGAGAAGGCTAAAGTTTTTCTACAAACAAGAAACAGACAGACATAGGGGAGTCTGTCCCAGGTAGGCCCCATAGGATCCTGTGGGGTTATAAGATCTCTTGGTAATGGGATTTATATGAGTTCCTCCCCTTAGCACCTATCAACCTTGAGCAAACTGATAAAGTCAAATATCTGAACCTTGAAGTTTGAGGACTGGACCTTTGCCTACAAATGTGTGTTAAAAGAGTAAGCCTATAAAGCGCAGTGACTTTGGAAAGCTCATTCGGAAATATTCTGTCCTTATCTGCTGCAAATAATACCTACAGCCACAGGCGCGTAACGCTGACAGCCACATAAGGAAACACAGCGCAGCAATAGCCTGTATTGTGTCCCATGAAACATGCTATATTAAGAAGGGGCTAAAACATCCCAGACTTCAGTATAGGGCTATGAAGATGTATAGGGCTTAGGTGGTCTGGATACGTCGTTAACACAGTAAGTATACAATTGATGGTTAATAAATGAATGAATGATTGATTATGAGGGAATCTAATTTATCTGGTTTAAAGAGGAAGAAGTTTCTTGGTATTTTTCTTTTTTAAAAATCCTGGCTGCACTGGGTCTTCCTTGACGTGCCTGGGGTTCCCTTGCTGTGCTGCAAGGGCTTCTTGTACAGGATGTTAGTTCTTTGATCACTGATTGAACCTGCATCCCCTGCATTGGCAGGCGGGTTTTTAACCTCTGGACTACCAGGGAAGTCCCTCTTTATATTTTTCTTAGAAATCCTTCCAGTGTCTCTGTGTGTGTGTTCGGAGAAGGCAATGGCGCCCCACTGCAGTACTCTTGCCTGGAAAATCTCATGGACGGAGGAGCCTGGAAGGCTGCAGTCCATGGGGTCGCTGAGGGTCGGACACGACTGAGCGACTTCACTTTCACTTTTCACTTTCATGCATTGGAGAGGGAAATGGCAGCCCACTCCGGTATTCTTGCCTGGAGAATCCCAGGGACGAGGGAGCCTGGTGGGCTGCCGTCTATGGGGGTCGCATGGAGTCAGACATGACTGAAGTGACTTAGCAGCAGCAGCAGCAGCTGTGTGTGGGTTGGTCACTTAATTGCGTCCAACTTTTTGCAACCCCATGGACTGTAGCCCACCAGGCTTCTCTGTCCATGGGATTCTCCAGGCAAGAATACTGGAGTGGGTTGCTATTTCCTTCTCCAGGGGTCCCAACCCAGGGATTGAACCAGCATCTCATGTCTCCTGCATTAGCAGTTCTTTACTGCTAACACCACCCAGGAAGCCTGCAGCTGCAGCTGCTGCGGCTAAGTCGCTTCAGTCATGTCCGACTCTTTGTCCTAGGAGAGAATACAAGATCTGGAGTCAAGAGATGGAAGGTCTTATTCTCTCTGTGTTACTGAGGCCAAGTTTCTTTACCTTTCAGGAAATAATATCACTGAAGAGAAAATGAATCATCTGGACTCTAAAGTCGGAAGATTCCATTTTATGACTTTGAAAGAAGTACTGAGTTTATTTACCTCTTGCTCCCTCTGCTGGATAATTGGGTTTCTACTATGTTCTAATAATGAACAGTGTAACTTCCTGTAGAATTTTCTTTTCTGTTTTTGTACTTAGAAATCTCCAAGCTTATGTTGAATTATACCTAGACTCAAGAGAAATCCTTCGACCCAGTGGTCCCCATCCTTAGGATGGACCTTGGAGTCCCCTAGAGACTTGATGCTATAGGCCAAGGATATCTTCCCGCTTTCTCTGTATTCAGTGTCAGGTCCTGGAGGCTGGCATTGGCCACAGTTTCTTCAAATCTAACAACTCCGGGGACTTCCCTCGGGGTCCAGTGGCTAGGGGAACTTCCCTGGTGACTCAGTGGTGAAGAATCCACCTGCAATGCAGGAGACACGGGTTCAATCCCTGGGTTGGGAAGATCCCCCGGAGAGGAAAATGGCAACCCACTCCAAAATTCTTGCCTTGGAAATCCTATGGACAGAAGAACAGTCCATGGAGTCAATTGCGTCCAACTTTTTGCAACCCCATGGACTGTAGCCCACCAGGCTTCTCTGTCCATGGGATTCTCCAGGCAAGAATACTGGAGTGGGTTGCTATTTCCTTCTCCAGGGGTCCCAACCCAGGGATTGAACCAGCATCTCATGTCTCCTGCATTAGCAGTTCTTTACTGCTAACACCACCCGGGAAGCCTGCAGCTGCAGCTGCTGCGGCTAAGTCGCTTCAGTCATGTCCGACTCTTTGTCCTAGGAGAGAATACAAGATCTGGAGTCAAGAGATGGAAGGTCTTATTCTCTCTGTGTTACTGAGGCCAAGTTTCTTTACCTTTCAGGAAATAATATCACTGAAGAGAAAATGAATCATCTGGACTCTAAAGTCGGAAGATTCCATTTTATGACTTTGAAAGAAGTACTGAGTTTATTTACCTCTTGCTCCCTCTGCTGGATAATTGGGTTTCTACTATGTTCTAATAATGAACAGTGTAACTTCCTGTAGAATTTTCTTTTCTGTTTTTGTACTTAGAAATCTCCAAGCTTATGTTGAATTATACCTAGACTCAAGAGAAATCCTTCGACCCAGTGGTCCCCATCCTTAGGATGGACCTTGGAGTCCCCTAGAGACTTGATGCTATAGGCCAAGGATATCTTCCCGCTTTCTCTGTATTCAGTGTCAGGTCCTGGAGGCTGGCATTGGCCACAGTTTCTTCAAATCTAACAACTCCGGGGACTTCCCTCGGGGTCCAGTGGCTAGGGGAACTTCCCTGGTGACTCAGTGGTGAAGAATCCACCTGCAATGCAGGAGACGCGGGTTCAATCCCTGGGTTGGGAAGATCCCCCGGAGAGGAAAATGGCAACCCACTCCAAAATTCTTGCCTTGGAAATCCTATGGACAGAAGAACAGTCCATGGAGTCACAAAGAGTCGGACACAACTTAGCGACTAAACAGCCAGTGGGTAGGACTCCAAGCTTCCACTTCAGGGGCCCGGGTGTGGCTTGCCATGCCGGAGTTATTTGTAAAGACTGAACAGTCTTTTTCTTTGTTTGCTCACCTCCCTCCAATCTCTGATCTATAAAAGAACCTGGCAACCAGGCCCTGACTAGATGGTTATTTTGAGGCACTAGCCTGTCATCTTCTCGGTCACCTGGCTCCTGAATAAAGTCTCTTCCTTGCCTCAGCCCCTCGCCTCTCAGATTTACTGGCCTGTCCTGTGGCAAGCATAGCAAGTTTGGATTTGGTAACACTTGAAATTTGCTTTCTAAGGTCCTGCTGAGTTCTAAGACTGCTGTCTGACAGAGAATCAGACAATGTGAGAACATGATGTTAAAATCTCCTTTTCTCTGAAGCTCCTTTATTAGGATACTTGTGTTAAAAGGAAAAAAAAAGCTAATTAAAAAAATGTTTATGCATCATGTGGGGCGGTTTTCTAAATTGGCAAAAACACTTTAAAATTCTAGCCTCTACTTTTCACTGGTTAGAGAAATTCAGAGGATGTGCTCGGGAAAATTGTGAGGCCAGAGGGTTTACATCCTGCACCCCCAGTCCCATCAAGAAGAGAAGCCTGCCCCCAGCTCCACACATTCAGGCTTTCCTATGTATCTTTGTCAGTGGTTGACGAGCTCATTGTGTTCCAGCTGTTTGTGTGTAAACACTGGAATACCTGCAATTTCATAGGGTTTGACCTATTTTCAACAAAACCCTTGGTCAATATTTTGTTTCAAATAAGGAAATAAGTTCTTTTGCTCATTGTTAATGGAATTGGTGTTCAGTGAGCTGCTGAAGAAGGCTGTAGTTTAGTTTTTATTTTTAGTGGGGAGACAGGCTTACAGGAACCTTAATTCCATTTTGATAGTTGTCCTTTGCTACTGTACCTGTCATACAAATTACTGAGATCTCAAGTTGCTAGGGGCACATCAAGGCTGTATACTGTCACCCTGCTTATTTGACTTATATGCAGAGTACGTTGTTAGAAACACTGGGCTGGAGGAAGCACAAGCTGGAATCAAGATTGATGGGAGAAATATCAATAACTTCAGATATGCAGATGACATCACCTTTATGGCAGAAAGTGAAGAACTAAAAAGCCTCTTGATGAAAGTGAAAGAGGAGAGTGAAAAAGTTGGCTTAAAGCTCAACATTTAGAAAACTAAGATCATGGCATCCAGTCCCATCACTTCATGGGAAATAGATGGGGAAACAGTAGAAACAGTGTCAGACTTTATTTTTGGGGGCTCTAAAATCATTGCAGATGGTGATTGCAGCCATGAAATTAAAAGACACTTAATCCTTGGAAGGAAAGTTATGACCAACCTAGACAGCATATTGAAAAGCAGAGACATTACCTTGTCAACAAAGGTCTGTCTAGTCAAGGCTACGGTTTTTCCTGTGGTCATGAATGGATGTGAGAGTTGGACTATAAAGAAAGCTGAAGTGAAGTGAAGTCACTCAGTGGTGTCTGACTCTTTGCGACCCCATGGACTGTAGCCTACCATGCTCCTCTGTCCATGGGATTTTCCAGGCAAGAGTACTGGAGTGGGTTGCCATTTCCTTCTCCAGAGGATCTTCCCAACCCAGAGACTGAACTCCCTGCGTTGTAGGCAGACGCTTTACCATCTGAGCCACGCTGAAGAATTGATGCTTTTGAACTGTGGTGCTGGAGAAGACTCTTGAGAGTCCCTTGGACTGCAAGGAGATCCAACCAGTCCTTCCAAAATGTGATCAGTCCTGAGTGTTCATTGGAAGGACTGATGTTGAATCTGAAACTGCAATACTTTGGCCACCTGATGCGAAGAGCTGACTCATTTGAAAAGACCCTGATGCTGGGAAAGATTGAGGGCAGGAGGAGAAGGGGAGGACAGAGGATAAGATGGTTGGATGACATCACCGACTCCATGGACATAGGTTTGGGTCAACTCCGGGAGTTGGTGATGGACAGGAAGGCCTGGAGTGCTGCGATTTATGGGGTCACAAAGAGACATGCATGATTGAGGGACTGAACTGAACTGAACAAGTTTCTATCCTGCCTTGGGCATGAATCGTGAAGGAATTCACTTACTTGCTCAAGAAGCTGTATGAATGCAGATTTCAGCTCAACCTGAGAGCCCTGATCACGTAAAAGAATACGGCTGTTACTGCTGCTAAGTCACTTCAGTCGTGTCCGACTCTGTGCGACTCCATAGACGGAGTTCAGGCCTAAATTGCCTCTGTGGTCAGCAGGAGGCGCTCTTGCCCTTCATATCGCATCAGTGCCAAAGCAACTCGATTTCCAGCCCATCTAGGGAAACCTGTTTGTGAATCATCATTACTGCTTTTCCTATTCGGTTCAAATCAGCATTTTGCAAAGAGCAGCATTACTTCTCGATGAGCAACAGTTGGCCATTCATCTCGAAAGGCATTTGGCAAACATGACAAATTTAAAAGCAAAAAGCAAACTATATCCTTTATCTTGTTTTTAATTTTTTTTGCCACAAGCATGAAAGACCTACAGGAAAAGCAAATCCGTTTCCACCTTTTATTTTAAATTATTTATTATCTTTGGTTTCGATGAGTCTTCATTGCTGCGTGTGGGCTTTCTTTAGTTGCGGTGAGCGGGGTCTATTTTTTGTCGTGGTGTGTGGGCTTCTCATTGGGGTGGCTTCTCTTGTTTCGGAGCACAGGCTCTCGGTGCACGGGCTTCAGCAGTCGCAGCATATAGGCTCAATAGTTGTGACTCACGGACCCTAGGAAGTGGGCTCAGCAGCTGTGGCCCGCGGGCTTGGCTGCTCTGCAGCAACTGGAATCTTCCCAGACTAAGGATCTTGGCTCCTGCACTGGCAGGCGAGTTCTCATCGCTGTACCACCAGGGAAGTCCCTGTTTCCATCTTTTAAATTATTACGCTACACCACCTATCCGGTGTTCTTTAAATTGGCCGTGTTTGTGTGCAAAAGACTCAAAGCCACTCTCAGTTGTTTAATGGCTAAATTGTGTCCAACTCTTTGCCACGCCATAGATTGTATAGCCTGCCAGGCTCTTCTTTCCATGGGATTTCCCAGGCAAGAATACTGGAGTGGGTTGCTATTTCCTTTTCCAGGGGATCTTCCCAACCCAGGGATTGAACCTGGGTCCCCTGCATTGCAGGCAGATTCTTTACCACTGAGTCATCAGGGAAGCCCCATAGTTAACAAGAAAATAGTCAGATCAGAGTATCTATCTGGTTCCAGTCCTATTTGGAATTGAAATTTGGTTCCCCTTACACCATTCCTGCCAAACATAATTGCTCTCTGCTTTGTTTTCCCTGTCTCAAAGCAGTGACCCCAAAGAGCAGAGAGGATGGTAAAAGTCCATGGAACCAGCAATTTAGAAACCAGTGCTGCTGGAATTGTGAACTTTTAATCTTTTCATTCATCATGTCATTTAATCCATATTTTAAAAGAAAGAAGCCACAGTATAAAATAACAGGCACTGACTGGCCTGAAATATCCCAGGAAGATCTGGTTTGAGATTTTTCTGGGAGTTGATCCAATAACATTTTTCTTTTTGCCTTTTGATCTGTTGAAAGATACACAAGATACTTGGATGCCTTGAAGACATAGATGCCAGTATGGAAATAATCCCTAACAGGTTGTCTTGCAAAGGGAGCCAGCACTTACAACAGGGGATAATTGTAAAGGCAGGAACTGGAAAAAAATATTTTTCTGCTGCTTAACTTCAAACCCATTTTTGTATTTGTTTTGTTAATGGGTTTTTTCTCCTACAAGCCTGAGTGGGTTTGAGGGGAAGAGTGGTAAAATTGCTGCCTGCAGCTCTAATTCCTCTTCCCCTCCTCCTAACTCCCCACCCCCCCCAGCTCCTCTTCTGCTAGCCGGAGGTTACTTGCCCTGTCTATGCCCTCAAAGAAACATTTAGCTGAGCATGGGCATGCGAGCTAAGTCGCCTCATTGGTGGTTGACTCTTTTCGACCCTATGGATGATAGCCCACCAGGCTCCGCTGTCCATGGGATTCTCCAGGCAGGGATACTGGAGTGGGTTGCCATGCCCTCCTCCAGGGGATCTTCCCCACTCAGAGACCAAACCTGCGTCTCTTGTGGCTCCTGCATTGTAGGCAAATTCTTTGCCACTGAGCTGACTGCAGAGGAGTGGAAATGAGAAGAGGCCAAGAGAAGGAGAACCTCTGCAGGTGCTTTTTATATTGAGATGATTTTATATAAGTATATAAATGTCAGAGGTTACTTGCAGGCACTGAAACAAAGCCTGGGTGGGGGCAGGCAGGATGCAGATATCTGTGGGCCTCAAGTCTCCCCTGCTCTGGGACCCAGACAAGCACAGCGGTGCCTTCCAGACATCATCTGGATCCTTTAAGTGTAGCGGAGACCACCTAGAAGGGGTATTTCTAAAGGGGTATGGGAATAGGCCCTGAATTCTCCCCCATACATGTTCCTGGTGGGAGAGGTGAGGCAGATCTGATTCCAAACACTACCAGGAAGATCCTGGAGAGAGTACTTGTGCATCAAAGCCTTGAACTCCCAGCCCTGAACTCCACTGTTTCCCCACTTCACGTGTTTGTGTTTCCCTCTCACCCTGCCTTTGAGTGTCTTGATACCTAAAGTGTCTCAAGCTGTGGTTTTAACCCGATGCCTGCTGTGAAAATGACACTGATGCTGGGGGAAATTGAAGGCAAAAGGAGAAGAGGGCGGCAGAGGATGAGGTGGTTGGACAGCAGCTCTGATTCAATAGACATGAACGTGGGCAAACTCCAGGAGGTGGTGAGGGACAGGGAGACACGGAGTGCGGCAGTCCATAGGGTCGCAAACAGTAGCAACTGAAAAACACAACACATGCTGTAGAAGTAGTTAGCGGGCCTGTGCTTGTCCCTGGGGGGCTTATTTCTTCCTTCCAGTTCCTGTGACTGGAGGAGGGACATCTGCTATTAGAAGGTGGCCCCACTGTGGCCTCACTCAGAACCTGATCCTGGTCACCCTACCCTCTGGTTGGCCCAGGGACAGTGTGGCTGGGGTGGAAGACAGCAGACTTGAGTGCGGTCACCTCCTCCCTTGGGTTATATTGGCCTCAGGTGCATCTACATGAGAGGTGGGGGCAGGGGAGGAAGATAGATGATACCTTGTCTCCTGTAGAGAGGTCTCTTCTAGAACCTTCTAACCAAGGGAAGAAGAAAGGACAGAGTGAGAAATGGAGTCATCCACATCCCCACAACAAAGCCTCTTACCAGTGTCCAGCCCTCTGTACATGCAGGAATGATGAAAGATGCTACCTCCTTCCCCAGAGCTGCTCATCCAACCCTTAGTGCCGTAGCAAATGAAGCTCATAAGCTTTTAGCTGACTATTGTCTTTGTGTGTATGTTAGATCTTTCTTTGAGAACAAAAAGGTCAATAAATTTAGATTTTCCACGGCTTCCCCAAATGCTTGGGTGACTGTTTTCTTGGAATGCCCTTATTTGGTCTATCAGTTGATTATTATTTTCAGAGGACATTAATGACAGCTCAGGCGTGATGTCTGCAAAGCCCCACATGAAGGCAGCTTGCCTGGCAAACCTGCCATTCAGGTAATGACGGCTGCTCTCTGGAAAAACAGGCTGGGGCCTGGTGGGGGGAAGTCACATGGTAATGCCTGGATGTTCGGGAAGGGCGTGAGGCCAATTGTAGGACTCGACTTGGTGGAACTGGGCAGAAGGGTCAGGGATGGCTTTATGAAGTTTTTGTTGAGTGTGGGAGAAAATTCCAAGAGGGTAGAAAAAGCTTTCCTGAAGAGACTTGCTTTCTTTTTGTCTCTTAGCTCAAATCAATTTCCTTATCATGAAACCAGCAAAGGTAGTAATTATAATGACTACCTACATGATTATGGGTGCCAGGAATGGCAGTTGGACAAAAGGATTGTTTTGTATATTTTAATTTCCTTCTTGGAAGTTCTGACTTTGCTAACTTCCTTGTTTTTTTCTTCCTGATGGTGATTGGCTCCATACTAGTCACATGTTAGGAACGTCATACATATTTCTTGATTGGTTCTTATTCCAATTCATGTGTGAGTTCTTGAAAACAGAGATAATCACATCAATAACAATGAAAGCAACCAGTCCAAGCTGGGTTAGTTTAGTGTGGAACAGGACATCATTTCACAGAGTTGTTGGTTACCTTAAAACGTCAGACATCATTTAGTTCTCTGAATAAAAAAAATGGTCCTTGAAGATTATTTAGGAAGAATTTTGCAAGTGGATATTCATACGTAAATAGTGGCATACTTGTTATTGCCATGTTTGCTAAAGCAAGAGATAGTGTTGACAAGGCATTCTGCATCCTCATCAGTGATTCTGGATAGTGGTGAACCTTTTGGGTCTTGTGATAATACATTGACGCCAGAAATAGTTTGGGACAAGGTGATGGGTCTCCTTAAGCTTCTAGACTATTCTGTTCTCTACCCTTCACTAGAACCAAGAAACACCTTTCAAGCCCTCACTTAGTGCTCCTGTAAGCTTCACTCACTTTGAGAAAGACAGTGCTAATGGGATTCTGATGGTGCTACCTTTCCTGCATGACGTCTATTGAGACAGCTCAGAGATAAGACTTTCAGTCTAGGGGATAGACTGACACGGATTGAATGCATATCTATAATCTTATGCCTCCAGGTGTGGTTGATAAATCAGCAGCCTCAGCATCATCTGGGAGCTTGTAAAAATGCAGAATCTTAGGCCATAAGCCAGACCTACTAGAAACCCAGATCCGCATTTGTGATAAGAGTCCCATGTTATATGTATGAATATTAAAATTTAAGGGACACTGATATATATATATATATATTATATATATATAATATATATATCATTGTTATATATGTGATGCATATATATATATATATATATATATATGAAACTTGGGATTAGATATTGTCTCCCAAACTACTACTTCCTAGAGTGTTGGAAATCCTTACAGCATATTTTTGTGATGGGGGACTCTGGATAGAATATTTCTAACAGATGACTCTTGAACATATTCTGACTATGGCCCAGCCATCATGACTATCTTCTGTTTATCCTTCTCTTTTTTTTCTCAATCTCTGAAAATATGGGGAGAGATATTTTTGGTAGAAAGTAGGAGTGAGTATAAGGTCAGACTAAGGGGTGAGATTCTCTGGTGTTTGGAACTTGCTTAGCTCCTCTCGGGTGTTGATTAGTAGGGTTTTAGGCAAGTTAAGAGAATACCTCTAGGGTGCAGAGGAGTGAATGCTTCAGGATTTGGGTGATAGGAAGGGAGTTCTCAGGTCAAAAACTCCGTTCCTGCCTAGTTCTGGGTATTTCTAACTCCTGTGTATTATTTTAGTACCATGCCCATTCAGATTTCTTATCCCTGGACCTTCATCTTAGGTAAAAACCATCAGCAAGAGTTCATCAAAGCATGCTGCCTCTGTCTAGGCTTTCCATAGCTCTTTAGCAACAATTTTTGACTTTGTGCAACACAGTAGGAAGAATCTTGGGTACAAATGTTGGTGTCATCATTTTTAGCTATATGACCACAGGTCAGTTAGTTCACTCCATTTGAGTCCCAGTTTCCTCAACTCTAAAATGAGGATAATAAAACCTTACAGGGTTGTGATAAGTGTTAAATGAGGCTATGGGTGCAAAAGTCAGTCAAGAGAGTTGTTACTGAGAAAGAAAAACACTAATACAGTATACTAACACATATATATGGAATTTAGAAAGATGGTAATGATAATCCTGTATGTGAGACAGCAAAAGAGACACAGATGTATAGAACAGACTTTTGGGCTCTGTGGGAAAGGGAGAGGGTAGGATGATTTGGGAGAATGGCATTGAAACATGTATACTATCATGTAAGAAATGAATTGCCAGTCTGGGTTCGATGCGGGATGCAGGATGCTTGGGGCTGGGGCACTGGGATGACCCAGAGAGATGATATGGGGAGGGTGGTGGGAGGGGGGTTCAGGACTGGGAACTCATGTACACCCGTGGCAGATTCATGTCAGTGTATGGCAAACCAATACAGTATCGTAAAGTAAAAAATAATAATCAAAAAGAAAAAAAAAACTGTTATTCTCTCTGGGTTGTCCCAGTGTGCCAGCCCTAGGCATCCTGTATCCTGCATCAAACCTAGAAAGATGGTATGGGGAGGGAAGTGGGAAGGGGATTCAGGATTGGGAACTCATGTACACCCGTGGTGGATTCATGTTGATGTATGGCAAAACCAATACAGTACTGTAAAGTAAAATTAAAAAAAAATAAAAAACAAAAACAAACAAAAAAATATGTGTGTATGTATATCACATATATGAGTGTTGGGCATGCATACTTTAAAAATTAGCATAAAGTGACTTGTAGTTTTTAATCTTGGTGAAAAGTGAAGTTTAGTTGTGTCCAACTCTTTGTGACCCCATAGACTGTAGCCTATCAGGCTCCTCTGTCCATGGCATTTTCCAGGCAAGAGTGCTGGAGTGGATTGCCATTTCCTTCTCCAGGGTATCTTCCTGACCCAGGAATCGAACCAGGCTCTCCCGTATTGCAGGCAGACACTTTACTGTCTGAGCCACCAGGGAAGCCCCTTTTTTAATCTTGGTGGCTCAGTGGTAAAGAATCTGCCTGCCAGTGCAGGATTTCCATCCCTGGGTCAGAAAGATCCCCTAGAGGAGGAAATGGCAACCCATTCCTGTATTTTTGCCTGGAAAATCCCATGGATAGAGAAACCTCGCAGGTACAGCCTATGGGGCCACAAAAGAGTTGGATACAACTTAGTGACTAAGTTTTTTAGATGGCTCCTAGTTTAAATTTCAAAGAGACCTTACGGTGAGCAGGATAGTCCATGTACTGGTGTGACTAGTGCATACACACATAGAAACTTCTTTAGTAAAAATTGTAAGTATGGTTAGGTCATCAGATTGTGAAGTATGTCAGAGAGAGTCTTCTTTTCCTTTTTTGCATGACCTCACTGCAAATATATTTTAGAAACCCTCTAATCCTCTTCAGGAAGATGGTGACAAGTAGATGTTGTAATAGAATAAATGAGATGCAGGGTGAGTCACACACAGGAATGATCCCAGGCATCTAGGAAGTTGGAAAACCAATGTTGTTACGATACACAAATAACCAACAAAATGCTTCAGGGTACCTATCTATCTATCCAACCAAAAATCTTAAAAATATTTATTGATTAAAGGCCATGTACGAGTGAGAATTTAATGTTCAGCACTGTGAAAAAAAAACATGCCTAGAATGAATGGACAATATTCTAGGGTCTTAATGACTTAAAAACTTAAATATTATAACAACTTGATGATTGTGATCTTCTTAATCTGTACAGGCCTTAATAGTTTCTTGGTGAAGGAGGACTTCGCTTACCTACACTGAAACCAGATCACCTTTCAGTGAAACTTGACCTATGTCATACCTACTAAGCATTTAGAGAGAGGCTGTTAATGTCCCTGGAATGAGGAACGTAAACACAGAGTTGAAAGGAACTGAAACTCAAAGGTATGAAGGAAAAGAATTTACTTGGGCATCCTCACATGCTCCTTTCCAGGTTGGACTTACACTGCTTGGTCCCCCATTTGTGAAGAGACACAGAGGGAAGCTGTGAAGATACCTGAGCATCGGCTTTACTCTGTCCCATCTTTGAAGAGTGAAGACTTTGGCTTTTTTTGAAAACTCTGGTGCTTCACCTATGGTTATTGGACCAGGACTTCTGTAGAGATCCATTTCAATGTTAGAATGATTAAAAATCTTGGTAGAAAGTTGAATGGGATGCTAATAGACTAGTTTCATTTATTTATTTGTATTAAACTTTTCGTTGTGTGTTGAATTTCAGGTAGACAGAACACGGACTCAGCCATACATGTACATGTATCCATTCTTCCCCAAACTCCCCTTCCATCCAGACTGCCACAGAAGATTGTTAATGGACTAGCTTTAAGTCAGCTATTGTCACTGAGCAAATAATAGACTCTTCTATTTTAAACACTTCGTTTTGTTTATCCACTGCTGCATGAAAAACTATCCCAACATATACTGGCTTTAAACAACAGCTGTTCTATCTTTTCATAATTCCATGGGTCACAATTTCAGATTTAGCATACCAAAATGGCTTGTCTTGGCTCAGAGGTTAAAGCATCTGCCTCCAATGCGGGAGACTCGGGTTCAATCCCTGGGTCGGGAAGATCCCCTGGAGAAGGAAATGGTAACCCACTCCAGTATTCTTGCCTGGAGAATCCCGTGGGCGTAGAAGCCTAGTAGGCTACGTCCACAGGGTTGCAAAGAGTCGGACACGACTGAGCGACTTCACTTTCACTTTCACTTGCTGTATGGTATCTGGGACCTCAGCTGGGTTGGTGTGAATGGCTGAGAACTAGCTAGAATGGTTTGATCTGAGTTATAGGTCTGGAGCTTCAGTTACGGCTGTTGATTGGTTTCTTCAGTTTTCCTTCGTGTGGCCTCTCCAGGAGGCTAGCTTAGACTTATTCAGTGTGATAATTTTAGGGCAAACGAACTTCTTACATGGTAGCTGGCTTCCTAGAAAGAGCAGTCCAAGAGGTAAGGCTAATGTGTAAGCATTTATCAAACCTCTGCTTCATCATGCTTGCTGATGTTCCATTGGTCAAATCAAGTCATGGCCCAGGACAAAGTAAATATGAGAGAAATTACAGCAAGGCATGAGTCCTGGGGCAGGGGGTGTGTGGGGTGGGGGATGGTGGCGGTAGTATGGATTCACTGGGGCCACCAATATCTACTGCATAATCAGAAATTAGTATCCATTTTCTAAAGTGAAAGGCTAGCTAGGTGTATATGTAACCATAATTCAATATTGCTTGATGTCCATAAAATGTGATTTTGGAATTACATTACTTTTCCCCCCAGAGAAATGGTATGGTATATCATCTGGCACAATATAAGCTTTAAAAAATGTCCATGCTACATATAGTCTATGTAAAATAATTTATTTAAGACCATATGTAGAGAAAATAAAAATACTCAACTTCTAGTACCTATCTTAGGCTTACTTTTTTCTTGCAATTACTGGCATTTTTGCAAATTGTTTCAACTTTAAGAGTTAATACCCTAAATATCTTGACTTTTCAATAGTTTATGTTTAGAATTGTTGTTTTTAATTTGCTATGAGTTTGCGGTCACAAAGAGTCAGACATGACTTAGCTACTGAACAACAACAATGAGTATTAAAAATTATGTGATGCTCTCTTCAGTTCTGATATTTCCATATGTCAGAGGTGCTATGTGTAGGTAGGAATGAGATTTGAATCCCAGGAGGGCTTGGCTAACCTTTCTAGACTTTACCTTCCTCATCTCTTAAATAAGTGGATTCAATTAGTTGATTGGTATTTTTTCTTCTAAAGCTACTATTTTTTTTACTTGAGCTTATGCATGATGTCTAATTAACTGTTAGAGAAATAAAAAGTGTACCTGTGGGAAATACTAAAACAATCTGATATTTCTTTAAGGAAAAGTTTACTTAAGTGCTCCCAATACTAAATCTTTTAGTTGTTTGGCTTAGAGAAAATCAGAAATTAGTATCCATTTTCTAAAGTGAAAGGCTAGCTAGGTGTATATGTAACCATAATTCAATATTGCTTGATGTCCATAAAATGTGATTTTGGAATTACATTACTTTTCCCCCCAGAGAAATGGTATGGTATATCATCTGGCACAATATAAGCTTTAAAAAATGTCCATGCTACATATAGTCTATGTAAAATAATTTATTTAAGACCATATGTAGAGAAAATAAAAATACTCAACTTCTAGTACCTATCTTAGGCTTACTTTTTTCTTGCAATTACTGGCATTTTTGCAAATTGTTTCAACTTTAAGAGTTAATACCCTAAATATCTTGACTTTTCAATAGTTTATGTTTAGAATTGTTGTTTTTAATTTGCTATGAGTTTGGGGTCACAAAGAGTCAGACATGACTTAGCTACTGAACAACAACAATGAGTATTAAAAATTATGTGATGCTCTCTTCAGTTCTGATATTTCCATATGTCAGAGGTGCTATGTGTAGGTAGGAATGAGATTTGAATCCCAGGAGGGCTTGGCTAACCTTTCTAGACTTTACCTTCCTCATCTCTTAAATAAGTGGATTCAATTAGTTGATTGGTATTTTTTCTTCTAAAGCTACTATTTTTTTTACTTGAGCTTATGCATGATGTCTAATTAACTGTTAGAGAAATAAAAAGTGTACCTGTGGGAAATACTAAAACAATCTGATATTTCTTTAAGGAAAAGTTTACTTAAGTGCTCCCAATACTAAATCTTTTAGTTGTTTGGCTTAGAGATGTTTTGCCTAAGGAGCCTCTTATCTGCATATGTTAGTATTTTACTTTGCTCTGACAAAAATCTAAGAGGCAAAAGAAATGAAGAGGCTAAAATAACATGGCAAATTTTCATCACAGAATTCATTATAGGAGCTTTGGGAAAATATTTGATTAGGGACCTGAAAAGGAAAGATATATCCATCTGAATGCAGATTTCCAAAGAATAGCAAGAAGAGATAGGAAAGCCTTCCTAAGTGATTGATGGGCCCATGTGGAAGAAAACATATAAAAGAGCCAAAGCACTCTCGCTCTCTCTCTTCCTCTCCCGCATGCCTGCACTCTTTCTCTCTCCCTCTGTCTCTCTCTCCCCCGTGCATGCACTCTTTCTCTCTCTCTCTCTTTCTCTTCCACATGTGTGCGCTCTTTCTCTCTCTTTCTTTCTCTCTCTTGCTCCCTCATTCTCCTGCTATCTTCTAAATAAAATAGAGCTGTAACACTAAAAAAAAAAGAAAGAAAGAAAGAAAACAACAGAATGGGAAAGACTAGAGATCTCTTCAAGAAAATCAGAGATACCAAGGGAACATTTCATGCAAGATGGCCTCAATAAAGGACAGAAATGATATGGACCTAACAGAAGCAGAAGATATTAAGAAGAGGTGGCAAGAATACACAGAAGAACTGTACAAAAATATCTTTTAAGACCCAGATAACCACAATGGTTTGATCACACCTAGAGCCAGACATCCTGGAATGTGAAGTCAAGTGGGCCTTAGCAAGCATCACTACAAACAAAGCTAGTGGAGGTGATAGAATTCCAGTTGAGCTATTTCAAATCCTAAAAGATGATGCTGTGAAAGTGCTGCACTCAATGTGTTAGCAAATTTGGAAAACTCAGCAGTGGCCACAGGACTGGAAAAGGTCAGTTTTCATTCCAAACCCAAAGAAAGGCAATGCCAAAGAATGCTCAAACTACCACACAATTACACTCATCTCACACGCTAGTAGAGTAATGCTCAAAATTCTCCAAGCCAGACTTCAGCAATACATGAATCATGAACTTCCAGATGTTCAAGCTGGTTTTAGAAAAGGCAGAGGAACCAGAGATCAAATTGCCAACATCTGCTGGATGATTGTAAAAGCAAGAGAGTTCCAGAAAAACATCTATTTCTGCTTTATTGACTATGCCAAAGTCTGTGTGGATTACAATAAACTTTGGAAAATTCTGAAAGAGATGAGAATACCAGAGCACCTGATCTGACTCTTGAGAAATCTGTATGCAGGTCAGGAAGCAACAGTTAGAACTGGACGTGAAACAACAGACTGGTTCCAAATAGGAAAAGGAGTACATCAAGGCTGTATATTGTCACCCTGCTTATTTAAATCATGTGCAGAGTACATCATGAGAAATGCTGGGCTGGAGGAAGCACAAGTTGGAATCAAGATTGCTGGGAGAAATACCAATAACCTCAGATATGCAGATGACACCACCCTTATGGCAGAAAGTGAAGAGGAACTCAAAAGCCTCTTGATGAAAGTGAAAGAGGAGAGTGAAAAAGTTGGCTTAAAAATCAGCATTCAGAAAACTAAGATCATGGCATCCAGTCCCATCACTTCATGGGAAATAGATGGGGAAACAGTGGAAACAGTGTCAGACTTTATTTTGGGGGGCTCCAAAATCACTGCAGATGGTGACTGCAGCCATGAAATTAAAAGACACTTAGCCCTTGGAAGGAAAGTTACAACCAACCTAGATAACATATTAAAAAGCAGAGACATTATTTTGTCAACAAAGGTCTGTCTAGTCAAGGCTATGGTTTTTCCAGTAGTCATGTATGGATGTGAGAGTTGGACTATAAAGAAAGCTGAGCACCGAAGAATTAGTGCTTTTGAACTGTGGTATTGGAGAAGACTCTTGAGAGTCCCTTGGACTGCAAGGATATCCAAACAGTCCATCCTAAAGGAGATCAGCCCTGGGTGTTCATTGGAAGAACTAATGCTGAAGCTGAAACTCCAATATTTTGGCCTTTTAATGCGAAGAGCTGACTAACTTGAAAAGACCCTGATGCTAGGAAAGATTGAGGGCCGGAGGACAAGGATATGACAGAGGATGAGATGTTTTTTGATGACATCACAGACTCAACTGACATGAGTTTGGGTAAAATCTGGGATTTGTGATGCACAGGGAGGCCCAGCATGCTGCGGTTCATGGGGTAGCAAAGAGTCGGACACGACTGAGTGACTGAACTGAATTGAACCAGATTAATCAACCATGTTAATTTTAATGTGTTCTTCAGAGAAGTTTTTTCCATAGAGTCTGTAGAGGGCGCCTCCTGACAATAAATTCATTTAGCAAAATCCTGCCTGATATGGTAATAAATCAAATATTTTATTAAAATCTTGGTCCCATTCCAAATTATCCATTAATGCCTTTTAAGTAAAAAATATTGTACTCTGTATTTTAAATTTGAAGGTTTTATCACTTATTTGATATACTCATTATTTTGACATTCTCTGTGAAATATAAGTGCTAAATTATTGAGAAATAACATACTGAGCTGTCTCAACTACACAGAACAGGAAAACAGATTAGTTGGTAAATCTTTATATTCTTTTATGCTCAATAACAAATAAGTTCTCAAAAGTTCTAAAGGGTTAGATATTTGTAAATAATCTCTATTTGGAGAAGAAACAAAGTTTAAATATTTCTGTCTAAGAAAGAGATCCACTGATCACATCTCAAAGTACTAGACTTTTCAGATGGATGTTTCTACTATTGGATGATTGTATTATCATTACCAAAAGCAAAGACACAGTCGTCTAGTCATGGGGCCTGTCTCTTATGAAAAAAAAAAAAATCACTTTCTTTGGAGACAGCAAAATATTATGCTAAACCAGACAATAATCTACATCTCAATACTGAATTTCAGTAGACTGTTGCAGCAACATCCATCAGTCTATCCATATCCATACAAATTCAGCTTTCAAATAATTCAGTCCTCCAGCACATCTGATATTGGAATTATTGGAGACTTGATATGAACTATGTCTTAGAAGTGTTCAAGGAAATAAATTGTACCCAAAATATGAGCAGGAAAAAAATAAGAGACTATGAATGATTATACAGAAGAAACAAGTGTCTTGCACTTTTCAGAGGCAATGAGAATGATGAAGCCAGACAAAGAACAACTTAGGGAACTGAATATAATGCCTATCAGAGATGAGGAAAAGAGAGGAATTTGCATAATTTATTTTTGCTTTACAAAAATAAAAATGTTTTGCATTCCCGATGAAATCCTTTCTGCCATTCTAGACTTTCCAAGGTTAGGTAGGTGTGATTTCCTAACTTCAGAATCTAATTCCTTGCCTGCTTCCAGAATTGTTCTGTCCTTTTCTCTTCTCTCAGATTATATTTCTTGATTTTAGATTTTTTAAAAAAATACCTAGGATAATAGCAAGGAAGTGTTTTTAGCAGATTTTTAGAATAACTGAAGTCATACACTCTGTCTCAGTTAACATTCCACAGACAACACTAAAGTATGGACAGCTCCTAAAGCATGATGTATTGTCCGCTAAATCAGTGCTACACAGTCTGTGTGGTCCATGGACAAGTGCCAATCTGTGAAATTTTTGCTACTTGTTAGGGATAAATGAGGAGGATGCTCACTGTGACAGAACTATACTATGCTTGCTTTAACTGACAGTCTTTTTTAAAGAAGCTAAGGACCATGCCACCACTTCCCCTAATTAGAGAAGACTAAATTGCGTAATATCAGGCTGTAGTTCCACTTTTTTTTCCCTAAGAGCAAAACAGCTAAGAACTTAGCCCTTATTGCTAATTGTGTGATCAATGGATCTGACACAACAGTTTCATCTGAGCCTCTTATTCTTAGGCTGCTGAGGTTTTTTTTTAATCACCTACATGTCTGAAGATAATGAGACAGTTCTACCAAATGAATACCTAATTGTTCTTCCAGGTTCCTCCAGGGAAAGGAAATCTTTGAGGCTTTAAAAATTGCAGGGCTCTGAAATCTCACTTCAAACTGTGGAGTATGATGCCTATTTCTAGTTTACAGGAATAGGATAAGAGAGCTCTGACTGATATAGGATTTTTAAATTGAATTAGAGAAAGCAGTAATACCCTTTAATGCAAAGGTATTGTGGTTTAATCCTCTAGAGTAGACTGAGAAGAGCCATTCTCTGGCACAATAAAGTAGCACTATCTTTATTGGAAAAGCCCCTGATGCTGAGAAAGATTGCGGGCAGGAGGAGGAGGAGCCAGCAGAGAATGAGATGGCTGGATGACCTCACTGACTCAATAGACTTGAGCTTGAGCAAACCCTGGGAGATAGTAAAGGACAGGGAAGCTTGGTGGGCTGCAGTCCATGGGGTCGTAAAGAGCCAGACATGAACTAATGACTGAACAACAACCTTTAACCTGTGGAATTATAAGATATAAGCTTTAAAATCAACAGAGCACCCACACTCCTTCAGGGTGAGCTACACATAGCAATTAATTCCTCCAAAAAAAAAAAAAATACAATGTGAAAAATAGTACTGGGGAGGAGAACTTTACAATGGAGAAATCTAATGAACACCTCCACCAGGTGGCCAAGGTCAACAGCAATAGAGATCATCTGTGTTGACAGTATAGACCTTTGATATGAGATCATGAAAATGGCATTTTACCTTTGCAGTCTCCTCTCCCAAACTCAGTCTAATCATGAGAGAGAGAGAGAAAAAAAGTTAAATCCCAATGGAAGTACAGTTCTGCAAAATACCCAACCAGTGTTTACCAAAACTGTCAAGATTATCCAAAACAAGCAAAGTTTAAGAAACTGTCATAGCCAAGAGGAGTCTCAGAAGACTAGTGAATGTTTCCTGGATGGGATCCTGTAGCAGGAAAAGATATATAGTAAAAATTAAGAATATTTGGATAAAGTGTAGACTTTTGTCAATAATAATATGTTTATTGGCTTATTAATTGTCACAAATGTACCATACTAATATAAGATGTTAATAATATGGGAAATTAGGTACAGAGTATGGTGTCTCTCTGTACTAGCTTCACATGTTTTCTGTAATTCTGTAACTGTTCTAAAAGAAAAAAAATTATTTTAAAAATCCGTGGGGAGAAATCACCATAGAAATCAGGATAACTGAAATTTCTTGAGATAGTTCAAGTAGAAAAATTTAATATCAAGAACTGGTTACACAAATGATGAGAAAAGCTAAGAAACCAGACAAGAAAGAGTTAGAATCTGCTGCCACTCCAAGTGTTTGGGGCATCAAGGGATGGCATTAGCAGGCTTAGGAGTAACCATCCCAAAGAAGCTAGAATGATAGTGAGCAATCTGGAGGAACCTGGGCTACCAAGGAAGGGACGAACTGGTAGAAAGCTGGAACCCTGAAGGTGATGAAGATCGTACAGGAAATGCCACCAATGACAGAAGCAGAAGACATTTTCTGGATTCATCTCTTTACTGTGTAGTCTTTTGCTAGTGCTTCTCATTGACTTAACTAACTAGAAATCAGAAAGACATGGGAGCCTGGGCAATGTGGTTATTTGAGACAACAGAGGAGTGGGAGAAGGACAAATATGGAACTGAGAACAAAGAGGCATCTAAAAAATGCTGCAGTCTTTCTTTTAATAACATCTTGATATGTTAACACTAAGAGAAGACTGACTATTTAAGAAATCTATAATCTATAATCTTTTCTACAGGGAAAGAAGAAAACCATATTTATGCACTTCCAGATGACTTTATTAGTGTTTAGTAATTCCTATCATTTTTTACTCTCTCTTCTCACTTCTTACTCTCATCTCTCATTTTTAAAACTGTAATATGTTTCTCCTCTTATTATTCAGAATTAGCATTTATCTTCACCAGCAATTTTACTCCAAACAGTATATCTTCTTAAATCAACTGTGAAACTTTTTCAAATTAGTTTGAAACGAGTTTTACTCAAAACAGCCATGTCATCTCATTGGGGAAGATAACATCAAAAGATTTATGAGACCCTGAAAGAGAAGTTTGAAAAGAAGTTTATTCTTTTGCTATTCCATTGAAATCGAGAAAAGCAGAAGAACTTGTAGTGAGCCAGACATCAGTCGAATATAATGAATTTTCCCGTATGGCCAAACATTTGATTGTCTGAGATTAAGCACTACTAAGTAATTGAGTGTGTTAGTGGGTGAGGCATGTCAGGAAGAACATGATGCAGAACCTTTTTTTGAGGCTTGTGTGAAATAAAGGTTGATACCAATTTTGCTGAGTTTTTACCTTTCATTAAGAGTGAGGAAATTTTACTACCCTCCATGAATTCTCTAGCTGATGCTTCCAGCTGAGAGACTAGTCAGGCTGTGATCTGCCATATCTAAACCAAGATAGACATGGGATAGAACAACTTCCATCCTGCACTCTATGATGGCATCATCACCTTTCCACAATTCTTGTTGAAAGCTCTTAGTTGGAATTCTCTCAATATTAGCAACGCCTTATGCCCAAGAATATGGAAGGCAAAGAAAAGCAAAATCAACAGTGATACCAAATTAAAGATTTTGTGGCTGTTCAATCTCTAAGTCATGTCCAACTCTTGCAACCACATGAACTGCAGAACACCAGGCTTTTCTCTCCTTCGCTATCTCCCAGAGTTTGCTCAAACTCATGTCCACTGAATTGGTCTCATCCTCTGTTACCCATTTCTCCTCCTGCCCTCAATCTTTCCAGCATCAGGGTCTTTTCCAGTGAGTCAGGTCCGGGAAATAGGTGGCCAAAATGATGGAGCTTCAACTTGGATTCAGTCCTTCCAGTGAATATTCAGAGTGGGTTTCCTTTAGGATTGACTGGTTTGATCTCACTGCTGTACAAAGTATTCTCAAGAATGTTCTCCAGCACCACAGTTCAGAAGCGTCAATTCTTTGGCATTCAGCCTTCTTTATGGTCCAACTCTGACATCCATATGTGACTGTTGGAAAAGCCAAATTGATGTCTCTGCTTTTTAATGTGCTGTATTGGTTTATCATGCCCCCATCCATAGTGATTTTGGAGCACAAAAAATAAATTTCTCACTATTTGCACTTTTGCCCCATCTATTTGTCCTAAAGTGATGGGACTGGATGCCATAACCTTAGTTTTCTGAATGTTGAGTTTTTAGCCAGCTTTTTCACTCTCTTCTTTCAACTTCATCAAGAAGCTCTTGAATTCCTCTCTGCTTCCTGCCACTGAAGTGGTATCATCTGCATATCCGAGGTTGTTGATGTATTTCCTGGAAATCTTGATTCCAACTTGTGATTGATTAAGCCCAGCATTTCTCATGATGTACTCTGTATATAAGTTAAACAAGTAAAGTGACAATATACAGCCTTGACATACTCCTTTCCCAATTTTGAACCAGTCCATTGCTCCATGTCTGGTTCTGTTACTTCTTGTCCTCTATACAGGTTTATTAGGAAACAGGTAAAGTGGTCTGGTATTCTCATCTCTTAAAGAATTTTCCAGTTTGCTGTGATCCACACAGTCAAAGGCTTTAGTGTAGTCAATGAAGCAGAAGTAGATATGTTTATTTGTTGGAATTCCCTTGCTTTTTCTATGATCCAGCAGATGTTGGCAGTTTGATCTCCTGTGCCTCTGCCTTTAGTAAACCCAGCTTGAACATTTGGAAATTCCTGGTTCACATACTGCTGAAGCATAGCTTAAAGGATTTTGAGTATAATCTTGCTGCTGGTGCTGCTGCTAAGTCGCTTCAGTCGTGTTCTACTCTGTGCGACCCCATAGATGATAGTCCACCAGATTCCATTATCCCTGGGATTCTCCAGGCAAGAACACTGGAGTGGGTTGCCATTTACTTCTCCAATGCATGAAAGTGAAAAGTGAAAGTGAAGTTGCTCTTGCTATCATGTAAAATGAATACAAGTGTATGGTAGTTTGAGCATTCTTTGACATTGGCTTTCTTTGGGATTGGAATAAAAATTAACCTTTTCCAGTCCTATAGCCACTACTGAGTTTTTCAACTTTGCTGGCATATTGAGTACAGCACCTTAACAGCATCATCCTTTAAGACTTAAATAGCTCAGCTAGAATTCCATCACTTACACTAGCTTTATTCATAGTAATGCTTCTGAAGGCCCTCTTGACTTTATACTCCAGGATATCTGGCTCTGAGTGAGTGATCACACCACTCTGGTTATCCAGGTCATTAAGACCATTTGGTACAGTTCTTCTGTGTATTCTTGCCACCTTTTCTTTATCTTTTCTGCTTCTATTAGGTCCTTGCCATTTCTGTTCTTTGTTGTGTCAATCTTTGCATGAAATGTTCCCTTTGTATCTCCAATTTTCTTGAACAGATCTCTAGTCTTTCCCATCCTATTGTTTTCCTCTGTTTCTTTGTACTGTTCACTTAAGAAGTCTTTATCTCTCCTTGCTATTCTCTGGAACTTCTGCATTCAGATAGGTGTATCTTTCCCTTTCTCCTCTGCCTTTCACTTCTCTTCTTTTCTCAGCTATTTGTTAGACCTCCTCAGACATCTACTCTGCCTTCTTGCATTTCTTTTTCTCAGGAATGATCTTGGTCACCACCTCCTGTACAATGTTACTAAACTCTGTCCATAAGTATTCAGACACTCTGTCTACCCGATCTAATCCCTTGAATCTATTCATCACCTACACTATATAATCAAAAGGGGTTTAATTTAAGTCATAACTGAATGACCTAGTGGTTTTTCCTATTTTATTCAATTTGAGCCTGAATTTTGCAATAAGGAGTAGATAATCTGAGCCACAGTCAGCTCCAGGTCTTGTTTTTGCTGACTGTGTATAGCATTTCCATCTTTGGCTGCAAAGAATATAATCAACCTGATTTAGGTGTTGACCATCTGGTGATGCTCATGTGTAGTCTCTTGGGCACTCTTTCAATATAATAGGGATTTGAATGGCACTGTCTATATGATGTTTGTATATATACACTTAATGTATTACATATGTAAATTTATATTTAAATATTCAAAGACTATATATTGTATATGATATATGGTGGTAGTGGTTTAGTCACTATGCTATGCCCAACTCATGACCACAAGGACTGTGGTCTGCTAGGCTCCTTTGTCCATGGGATTTCTCAGGTAAGAATACTAGCATGGGTTGCTGTTTCCTTCTCCAGGATATCTCCTCCACCCAGGAATTGAACCTGCATCTCCAGCATAGACAGATGGATTCTTTACCACTGAGCCATCTTGGAAGCCTCGTATAATATATAATTATATATTAACATGTCAGATATGGCTTCCCAGGTGGCACATGGTAATGAATCCGTCTGCCAATGCAAGAGATGCAAGTTTGACCCCTGGGTCGGGAAGATCTCCTGGAGGAGGAAAGGGCAGGTTTCTTGCCTGGATAACTCCGTGGACAGAGGATCGTTGCAGGCTTTAGTCCATGGGTGTCACAAAGAGTCAGACCCAGCTGAGCATGCAGGCACACAGGACTCAGTCATGTTGATTCTTTATGGTCCCAGGACTGTAATCCACCAGGTTCCCCTGCCCATGGAATTTTCAGGCAAGAATACAGGAATGGGCTTCCGTCTCCTCCTCCAGGGAATCTTCCTGACCCAAGGATTGAACCCACACCTCTAGTATCTCCTGCATTTACAGGCAGATTACCACAAGCATCACTTGGGAAACCCCATATGTTAAAATTTCAGAAATTATTATGCTAGATATCTATGAGCTAAAACTGAAATTTCAGGGCACGTTTTCTTTTCCAGGAGGCTGTAATTATGGCAATGAGGAAAAGATGCTGAAATCCACACTCCATTTTCAGAACTAATCTCCACATCACCAGGGATGCCTTCATTACTTTGAAATATGAAAGCTTAACAGCAGGATTTAAGAGAATGGTGTACATCAGAAAATTAAAAGAAAATAAACGGGTTTTGTCATCATGTCCAGGACAGCCATGGCCAAACTTGGTGTGGATAAGATTAAGAGGAAGGCTATACACAGGAGCAGAGCCATGAGAAGGAAAGCAAAACAGATGCCTTAAAACTGCTCACTGTTATGAGACCTTCGTCTTCCCAACACAAGCCATTCGCCAGATTGATAAGTAGCCTAAATACATAGCCTAAACGCTCTATGCAATGGAAACTTAATCTTCTTAGGACATGAAATAATGACCTTCCCACCCTCTGTTCCCCCAATTCCAATAAGCATGTCATCACACAAACTAACAGTGTAGTATAGTAAATGATCTATGAATAGCTGGAACATAATTCTTTTTTCTAAAATTCTAATGAGCCTTTGGCCTCTTCAGTTTTCCCATCCATCCTGCATACTGATGCCAGCTTAATCTATCTAAAAGAGTAGCCAAGCAAGCAAATAAAAACTACGTACAGGGCAAAGCTCCCAGGGTGCTTCAGTTCTGTTCAGTCACTCAGTCATGTCTGACTCTCTGCGACCCCATGGACTGCAGCACTCCAGGCCTCCCTGTCCACCAATTCCCAGAGCTTACCCAAACTCATGTCCATTGAGCCGGTGACGCCATCCAACCTTCTCATCCTCTGTCATCCCCTTCTCCTGCATTCAACCTTTCCCTTTTCCAGTGACTCAGTTCTTCACACCAAGTGGCCAAAGTATTGGAGTTTCAGCTTCAGCATCAGTCCTTCCAATAAATATTCAGGACTGATCTCCTTTAGGATGGACTGGTTGGATCTCCTAGCAGTCTAAGGGACTCCCAAGAGTTTACTCCAACACCACAGTTCAAAAGCATCAGTTCTTCAGGGCTGAGCTTTCTTTATAGTCCAACTCTCACAGCCACACATGACCACTGGAAAAACCATAGCTTTGACTAGATGGATCTTTGTTGGCAAAGTAATGTTTCTACTTTTTAATATGCTGTCTTTGTTGGTCATAACTTTCCTTCCAAGGAGTAAGCATTTTTTAATTTCATGGCTACAGTCACCATCTGCAGTGATTTTGGAGCCCCCCAAAATAAAGTCTGACACTGTTTCCACTGTTTCCCCATCTATTTCCCATGAAGTGATG
>SJYC01083153.1:0-11872 GCA_006408675.1 Madoqua kirkii
AACTGTTGCTTCCTGACCTGCATACAGATTTCTCAAGAGTCAGGTCAGGTGCTCTGGTATGCCCATCTCTTTCAGAATTTTCCACAGTTTATTGTGATCCACACAGTCAAAGGCTTTGGCATAGTCAACAAAACAGAAATAGATGTTTTTCTGAGGGGGGAAAAGGACCTTTCAGTCTGTACTGTTTGTAGCATACATTTTTATCTTCTCTTTCTGGGCACTAGGATTGTGGCCACATTCGTTCCTTTGTCCTCGACTACCCATCTCAGAGGTGGAAAGGTGTCCCAAGTGGACCCTGTGGGAGGAAATGAGCAAGAATAGAGTTCTGAAAGTCTGGGAACTGAATCCATCTGAGAACCAGGAGCAAGGGGTTATTAAATGAAATAATAGGAAATGCAGAGGCTTGAAGGCATTAAACCAGAAATGGTATACAGAGGTGATGGTCCAAAGTAAGGAAATGGTCAAGAGGCTGGTCAGTGGTCAGTGGCTAGTCTAGAAAGAGCAGGAAGCAAGAATTAAAGTCAAGGAGTTCATTAAAGCCATGAATTCATATTGAACTTTCTGCCTTGCAAAAAGAAAGCTAGTTCTTTTCTATTATCCAGAAAATGTTTCTAAAGTTGATAACATTTTAGTCACAAAGTAAATCTCTATAAATTCAGTAGATTGTACTGGCCATATTCTCTAATGAGTGTAACTCATTAACGAGACTATTTAAAGAAAATATATTGTGCAATGCAGAGTTATTGAGAGACTGACTCCCTGGCAGGAAGCCTTCAGACTGTTACCAAAACAAGCCAGCCTAGATGAAGGTGCCAAGAGCTCAGTGTCTGGAGATGGCAAACCCCAACTCCTTCTCAAACCATGGCACAAGAGAGTGCCTGGCTTGGCCCACTATCCACTCTCCAGATATTTTCTTCTACCTCTTGAAGTTTTATTAACCATCTTAGCTGATAATGCCCTTAAGAGAAAATTGTCTTGAGGTAAAAATTCCAGAGCATCACAACACAGTAAGTAACCAAAAAAAAAAAAAAAAAAAAGCTGAAGTTTGCTGTTCCTTATACATATGCTATTCCATTCCTTATATATATACTATTCCTTATACATACATATTCATATACATATATGTATATATGAAAAAAAGCCATGAATTCACAATCATCTCAGGCCAAAACAAAGAAAAGATTGAAATTCTGTGTATGTTGGGGAAAGAGGTGGACAGAGCAGCAGGTAAGGTGGGCAACAGATGGACAGGCAGTCAGTGGTGAAGGGCTAAAGAGGAGTCTCAGTCATTTCCTCTGAACACACAAGTACTGGAGGCTGGCTTTATGATGGCCAGTGGAGAGGTTCTCTCAGACCAGCAGCAATGGGATCTCCTGGGACTTGTGAGACATGTAAATTCTCGGGCACACATCAGTTCAGTTCAGTTCAGTTCAGCTACTCAATTGTGTCCGACTCTATGCGACCCCATGAATTACAGCACACCAGGCCTCCCTGTCCATCACCAACTCCTGGAGTTCACCCAAACTCATGTGCATTGAGTCAGTGATGCCATCCAGCCATCTCATCCTCTGTCATCCCCTTCTCCTCCTGCCCCCAATCCCTCCCAGCATCAGGGTCTTTTCCAATGAGTCAGCTCTTTGCATGAGGTGGCCAAAATTTTGGAGTTTCAGCCTCAGCATCAGTCCTTCCAATGAACACCCAGGACTGGTCTCCCTTAGGATGGAGGGCACACATCAGGTCTATTCAATCAAAAACTGGGCCTCTGGTTGTGGGACCCAGAGGTCTGTGTTTTAACAAGCCCTGCAGGTGATTCTGATGCTCACAGGAAAAAAAATTGAGAACAATTGAGCTAGCAGGTAAGGCTAGCAGGCTAGCGGGTAAACAGGAGGTAGAGTGAACTATAAGAAAACTGGAAGAGAGCCTTCCTTGAGAATTTCTCCTTTAAGGAAACATGAAATTTCATTTGACTAGTTCCACATTACAGAATAGCAAGTTCTATTTGCTAAACAGGTGGCACAGTAGTAAAGAATCCACCTGCCAGTGCAGGAGAAAAGACTCAGGAGATGAGTCACAGGAGACCGGTTTGATCTCTGGGTTGGGAAGATCCCCTGGGGAAGGGAATGGCAACCCACTTCAGTATTTTTGCCTTGGAAATCCCATGGGCAGAGAAGCCTAGTGGGCTACAGTCTATGGGGTCACAAAGAGTCAGACATGACTGAGTGCATGTGTATGCACACACACACACACGCATACACACACACACACACACAGATTTACTAGACAGGTGTGCCTGGTGGCTTATATTTGTCCTTTCCATCTGCTCTCCACCCTTTCCCACCTGCTCTGTGGCCTGGGCAGGGGAAGCTGACTTATAGGGGCCGCATCCAAAGGTCCCTGTCTCTGTGATTCTGCTTAGATTCAGTCCATAGGGAGCCCCAGCATGAAAGAGAAAAGATGATGAGCTCAGAGGTCATTTTCTTTCCCTGGTTCCCTCTCTCTGTGGGGTTGCCTCAGGCTGCCTATGTCTTTTGATCAAGGTCATTTCTCTTCTCTAGATGTTCTCTCTTCAACATTCTCTTCTTCCTGATTCTAGCAGAAGCTCCCTCCCCTGGTCCCCTTAAGCCTAGGAATGGTGTCAGCTTTATTGCTACTATTTCTGAATAACTTTACGATTGCCTGTGGTTCTGCTAAAATTCACCCACACCTTTGCAAAATAAGCGTTTTAAAAATAGCACCTTTGGCAATAAACTCACCACAAATTAACCAAACTCAAGTGTTCCATCTGTTCTTTATTGGGACTCTGTGTAAGACTTAGCACCTCCTCCAGTTCTCTAAACCCTCTGATGCTTCTTATCTCTGCTGCAGTTGCATCCACTTCTGATTAACCTGCTGCCAGGACCGTGTTGCCTATAACCAACTTACCCTGGGCCCTTTCCCTAATCTCAAGGACAGTCAGGCTGACTAGCCATTGCTGAGAGTTTCTGATTGTTGCCACCACTTCTGGGCCTGAATGGAACACTACCCGACGAGGACTGATATATGACATCCCAGACAACCATAGAAGGGATAAAATGATGCAATGAAACCAGGAAGTTGATGGTGGTTGACAGATCAGAACTAGGAGACAGGAGGGACCTAGGCAGATCTGCTCTGATGCATGGCTTTTCCTTGCAGTCATGGAGAAGAGTCTCCCAGGCCAAGCAGAGGGTCTCCCAAGAAATATGTTATGTCTGTGCGGCTCATGAAGGAGCAGTCAGCATGGTCAACTATCACTTCCTAATGCTTCTCATTTTTCTTTGTTCTCCAAACCATTTCCTAATCCTTAAGAAACAAAACAAAACTACACTCCTCTGGACTTGAAGGTATAGTAGACTGCTTATATATAATAGGGCTTTCTTTGATTACTTAGGATGCCAAGGTGTTTCAGAGCTGTGGTAATGAAGGTCATTTTACATTTCTATACATATACTCATCATGCTTTACAGATGGAGTATCACTGTGCTTTGAAAACAATACAGTACTGTGCAAATATAGGATAGAAACACCAATTATACAGATAAAGGAGTGTAATTTATAAAGAAATGCTCAGTGTATGGCAATAATGCAAACTTATTTTAAATTTTTGTTTATGGAAGTATAGCTGATTTAAAATATTGTGTTAGTTTCAAATGTACAGTACAGTGATTCATTTATATATTTTTTCTTTTTCAGATTCTTTTGTCCTGTAAGTCATTACAAAATATTGAATATAGCTCTCTGTGCTAGTAGGTCCTTGTCAGTTATCTATTTTATATATAGTAGTAAGTATATGTTAATCCCTAACTCCTGTTTTATTACTCTTTTCCTCCTTTTCCCTTCGGTAACTATGTTTGTTTTGAAAGTCTGTGAATCTGTTTCTGTGTTGCAAATCAGTTTATTAATATCGTTTTTTTTAGATCCCACATATAAGTGATATCATATATATTTGTCTGAGTTACTCCATGTAGTATAATAATCTCTAGGCCCATCTATGTTGCTGCAAATGGCATTATCTCATTCTTTTTTATGGCTGAGTAATACTCCACTGTATATATGTACCACATTTTCCTTATCGATTCCTCTGTCACTGGACATTCAGGTTGCTTCCATGTCTAGGGCTACTGTAAATAGTGCTGCAGTGAACACTGGGATGCCTCCATCTTTTGGAATTGTGGTTTTCTCTGGATATATGCTAGGAGTGATATTGCTGGCTCATATGGTAGCTCTATTTTTAGTTCTTCAAGGAAACTCCATACTGTTTCCCATAGTTACTGTACCCGTCTACATTCTTACCAACAGTGTAGGAGGGTTCCTTTTTGTCCATACCCTCTCTGGCATTTATTATTTGTAGACTTTTGAATGATGGCCATTCTGACTGATGTGAGGTGATACCTCATTTTAGCTGTTTTGCACTTCTATGATAATTAGCAATACGAACATCTTTTCCTGTGCCTTTTGGCCATCTGTCAAACTTAATTTCTTAAAAATCACCTTAAAAATTGAATGCATAAGGAAAACATAGTTTATAAATTGTTTTGAGTTCTTACTGTCTGATGACCAGGTGATACAATAAGTAGTGTTTTATAAATTTCCAGCTGGTATTATTTAAAACTCTGGTTTCTAAACTGTGTCTCACTGAATAAGAGGTGTTTTCAGAGATTCTAAAACCATATGTATATCTTCACAAACAATACCATTCAAACTGCCTGAAGGAACAGATTAACATTGAAATTCTTAAGTAAATTTTAATTTAAAATATTATACAATAATAATGATGTGGCAATGTAGGTTCACTGAATATAGCAAACATACCATTCTGAGACACAATGTTGGTAGTAGGCGTAGCTGTGTATGGGAGCATAAGGAGTATATTGAAACTCTGCTTTCTGTCCAATATTTCTGTGACCCTAAAACCAGTTTAAAAATAAAATTTATTAATAAATGAAAGAAAGAAATGCTATCAAAATACTTCAGAACTATTGATTATGATTGATTATTGATTATTTAGTTTGCCTTTTATTTTTGCATAAATTTAATAGATATTGCTTGGAAATGAGCCTAAAATTGGAAAGAACTGTAAGGCAGAATAACAAAATTATAAAAATTAAAAAGCGTGTGAATACAGTAATAAATGAGTCAAATTTAGAAGCACAGAGTAATCAAAAAATTATTGGAAGAGATACATGTGGATGATATAATGTAAATAATACTTGGGGGAAATTCCAATTTGATTACCCTGTCAGATTTCCCACTTTGATAATAAATAGCCCTGTTTGTACCTAAGGCATAGATAATAAAATCCAAGGAATGGAAAATTCTGTATTACCGGGTAAGCTAGAATTTTTACTTATAATATTTATGGTAAACATCTAAGCAATGAGCTCCAGTTTCAATTAGAGTAGAAATAGATGACATTTACTGGAACTTAAATAATCCAATTTTAATTAGAAATCTATTCATTAAGCAACTGAAACATTTATGTGAATCACCATTAATTTCATCAAAACCTAATGAATCTTTTAAATTTTTAATGTTTCTTCATTCTAAACATTCTTCTTTTAATACAAACTTTTATATATAGTTCCTTTAACATACATCATTGGTTATAATATTATTATTACTAGGTATTTTATCATTTTAATGACAAAAATACTCTCATCCTTGTACAGAAATAAAATTTTATGTATGCAGTATAAAATGTATATACACATGTTTGTTTATTCCAGTTTATCTACTTTTGCCAAGATATGCCCTGAAGATGATTCACTTTTATAAATTTTTCTGAGGATGGATCTGAATTTAGATTGGAAATTTTACAATTTACATAGAGTCTAAAAGTGTGTATTGTTTATATTCAGTAATAACCTACTATTACCTGGGTTCCTAATGACAGGTGAGAAATTGCTTTAAAGAGAAACTTCTATTCAGATACACACACACACACACACACACACACACACACACACACACACATACACACTTACTTTACCTCCCATACCAAAATGCACTGAACTGTCTTTTCTATTTCCATGGTTCCTTAAGACTCCTGATAAAACTAGCTGCTTACCCAAGTTATGTGAATTTTCAAAGCCCTTCCCCAAAAAGTCAAGCACCCATACAAAAGAAACTATCCAAGACTTTAAAAAATTATGTTTAAAGAAGGATAACATCTGTATAGAAAAGCTCACAAATCATAAATAGACAGCTTAACATGAATCCACCCATATAAATGCCACCTATGTCAAGAAATAAGCATTCCAGTTTAAAGTAATATCACAATCATCTTAGATGGGAACAGCACTCTAGTTCTGGTGGTTGAAATAAAAATTTTGACAAAATGATACAGTTTGTAAAAATGCTATTAAGAATGGGGTTTACTGCAAAAGAATGCTCTCTAAACTAATCTTTGGAAAGTTCCATTACGTTTTCTTTTTTTTCTTTTGGAAAAACTTTGCATAGGTCCAAAAGGTACATGTTCTTTATTTCCTTCATTTCTTCCTTCCTTCCTTCCTTATTTCCTTAAATCATTCTGGGTGGATGGTTCAAGGGTAGACTTGAGTTTACTGAACAGGGTTAAAATGTCATAGAATTTAAGACTAAAGGCCTGATTAATAATATTTTTGTAATATTTGCAGTCATCTAAATACCCTGAAGATATGAAAAGAGACAGGTCATTTTATGTATTTTTAACCTTTTCTCCATATATGTTAGAATACTACCTGTGTAATCAACTCTCTACCTCTATTTAGCTTTTCTTCTTTGAGTATACAATACACCATATCTTTTCAGATTCATATGTATTCAGATTCAATACACCATTTTCTATCTGCCTTATGGATGAGTTAAACTCATTATCAGGTTGTATGCTCCTTTGGAATGGAACTGAGAAACTGAATTAGAGAAAAGTCCTAAAACCTATGACACTCTGTTTGAATGTTTATGTGTACTGCACACCAACAGACCTTTGACTATTGGTCAATATTTGCAACTTGCCTTCAAAGGCATCAATCCCTACCTCTTCTTTTAGCTTGAGTGGCCTCCAGACTTTCCCCCCAGAGAAAAAGAAGGCTGGCTCCTTCTCTTTGAAGGGAGTCTACTTCACTATTAACAGGTCTTGTTGATAAACAATGGAAAATATTCTCCTTTTATGAATGCAGGTTGTCAGGGAAAGGAACTTTAAGTATATTTCAGTTCTCCTCACTTCCAAGATCTAGTTTTCTGAAGAATCTTAGACAACGCTGCCTTAGCAAACTAATGGGGCTCTTTGGTCAATTTCTGGATGATAACATCATTTTTGTAAACATATTCATAAACATACAAATCTGATGAGCTGGCTACTTGGACAGCATGATTCAGCGATGCTTATTATTCTGTTCCCCTTAGATAAGTTTTGACAAGGGCAAAAAGTAAAAGCATACTGTGTTCTTTTGTTTTATGGCTTACATTGTGATCATTTTTTTTTTCATTTTAATTTGTAAGAGCTCTGTTAGAGAACAGATGGATCTGGCCACTCTATGCTCAACAGGAGAAAGGACAAGTTGAGTTTGGAATCCATCATGATGAGTCACCCTATATAAAGAGGAAAGCAGGGTGTCTGTGGAGGGAGAAGCAGTGATTGGGCAAGGACACTTTAAATGCAGGAGCACATTTTCCTCTGCCCCTCATAAAACTAGGACAGGGCAAGCAGTTTAGAGATAGTCTCAGATCTCTCCTAGAAATCTGAAACAGTAGCACCATTAAGGAAATAGCCCTCACCAAAAGAAAAAAAAAAGTAATATCTAGTTATGACTTAGAAAGTAAAGGGACTTGACTGAAAAACCATACTGATTCTGAGTTTGTTACTATTTTATTTTTAAAAAACTTGTTTTGGCTGTGTTAAAGAGAGGAAAATCACCTCAATTTCTGGTTGAAATTCCCTGGTGGTTCAGACAGTAAAGACTCTGCCAGCAATGCGGGAGATCTGGGTCTGATCTCTGGGTTGGGAAGATCCCCTGAAGAAGGGCATGGAAACCCAGTACAGTCTTCTTACCTGGAGAATCCCCATGGACAGAGGAGCCCGGCAGGCTACAGTCCATGAGGTCGCAAAGAGTCAGACACGACCTGAGCAACTAAGCGCCCATTAGGTCATTCTCCCACGCCTCTGTCTTTGTCTCTCTAGATGAAAGGAACTCGGTGAACTTTATCCAAACGACCTTCACTTTCTGCAACAGCAACACCGACCCATTGAGAAGAGGTGTAGGTGATGGTTCCCACTGTTTTCTAATATTTCTTATAAATTGTGTTCTATTTGACAGAATTGCCTTGGAGTTTGCATTATTGGGAACTGATAGTTTCAGCATTAATAACTAGTCACTTCTGTGTGTAGGGTTTTGTCTTTAAGTGTTTGCTTCCATTATCCTCAGATTTGATGGGCTGGGAAGATGAAATAGTCAAGCAAACAAATAAATGATACACAATCAGTTAGTGACAGCTATGAAAAGAATAGAATAAGAGATTTGAAAATGATTAGGAGGAGACAGACATTTAGCTAAGCAGTAGGAAAGTGTTTTTTGAAGAGGAGACATATTAACAGAACTCTGAAGAGGAACCAATAGTGACAAAATGAAAAGATTAGGAAATGAGTCAGAGGAGATGGTAGGGCTGGATTATGTAGACCATTATAAGGAGTATGAATTTAAAGTTAACTGAAAGACCACTGAAAAGTTTTAAGAAGGGAAATGACATGATTTGACTTATGTTTTTAAAAGCTCACCCAAGGGACTTCCCTTGAAGTCCAAGGGTTAGACTCAGTGCTTCCAATGCCAGGGGAGCAAGGTTTTCAACTCTTGGTCAGGCAACTAAGATCCAACAAGACATGCTGCAAAATAAAAAATAAAAAATAAAGATTCATACCAGCTACTGGGTAGAAAATGTATACCGGGGAAGGAAAAGTCCTGGAAACAGAAAAATACATTAGGAGGCATTTGTGATAATGCAGGTTGGAGATGGACATCATTTGACCTAGGCTCGTTTACATGGAGATGAAGAAAAATTACCTGCTCATCATCTATTTTAAAAGACTTACTGTTAAACTGGAATTGGGCTGTAGTGCAGGCCAAGGAAGTGGAGAGTAGAAGAAGAAAATGGTCAGCCATAAAGAAAGAAAGGAACTAAGGATAACTCATATTATAGCCTAAGCTGCTGAAGAAATATATTTAAAAGTCACAGTGAACTACAGGAAAAATAGTCAACCATGTAGACTAGTAGCCAAGCTCAGTTATCTTAGGTAAATGTAGATGTTTCCCTCTTTCCTGGAATGTCCTGCTTATTTTTATATTCTGAACATGAAAGGGAAATGTAGAAACTGGAATTTGTGTTGTACATAATTTAAAAATTAAAGAAACTGAAATAATTTAAAATGATGTGACAACAAGGTAAAGTTAGCAGACTTAAAGCCTATTGTTATAAATGAAATAGGAGCTCATTTTTTAAAAATATTGACTTATACAGCAAAAATTAGCAGTTTAGACATTTGTGAGACTGTAAACCCATGTACTCAGCTAAATCATAGAAAACTATTTTGCAGAAAAAACTGAATATCATTTATGAGGCAAATTTGCTCATTCAAAGAACCAGTGACATTTGTTAGTTCCTTCCAGCCAAATATCACCAGGGGCACAAATCTCCATTTTATTGCTGTTGCTGTGAGTGAGAAGCTATCCATGGCAAATCCTGGTGTAGCTTAGTTAGAGGGTGTGAGAAATACTTAGAGTAGGATCTGGGCTTTGTGTCAGCTGCTTTGGGGAGGGTTTAAAAAAGGAGGGATTTCTCTGGCTTGGAGGCTGTCAGAAAGTGCAGCATAATTCTGTGACTGAATGTCTTAATAAATCTTACCTAGAAGGTCAGAAGAATGAAATGGAGCTAAAGACTTCAATTTAAAAAAAGCAGTAGTCACTCAGCTAGAATATTTTATCTTTCTTGTGGTTTGTACAGTAGTTATGTTTTTGCCTGTGCTTAGACATGATTATACAACTTTGGTTTTGCCAGGCTAACGTCAGATCTCTGGTAAATGGTGCATGTCCAACAAATGAATACCAAGACCTAGCTATGAGCACCAGGCCAGCTGTGGGCTGTCATGGGCAGCTTTTCTTTCTAGCATTGACGTTATGAGTGACTTCTCCGTGTACAGGTTTTCTAGCCCGTTTTCACATAATTACTCTTACTTATTTCTTCATTTTAGGTAATTGTGAGGAAATGAATATATACCCACATAGTGTTACATTGCTAATAATTTATCTTTTCGTATTCTTTTAACCATAGTGCTTACTCAAAGACAACATTTTTGGTTTTGGTATTTCTTTTATTTTTCATCTTTAAAATATTATTTTGAAATGAAAGAGGCAATAATGTGTGAAAATTAATGTTAAGAAAATCTATTACAACATAGCAGCTGGAAGACAGAAAATTATTCTCTAACATTCTAATTTGTTTTTAGAGCCTACTGAAATAACACTTGAAAAATAAAAATGTAGAACATAAAAAGATACATGATTTCCTGTTTGAAGTTTAATATTATAAGCTGAAAACTGCACAATCTAAAAACTGAGAAATATAATTGATCTGGAAGACCTGCTGAGGACTTAAGCCTGGGAAACAGGCTCTGCGATGACCCCAAGGGACTGACCTGAAGAGCTAAGGGAGGAGCCAGGATATATATAGGAGTTTTTGCAGCAAAGACTAGGTATTCAGAACATTAAAACATAAAGAATCTGCTGCTGCTAAGTCGCTTCAATCATGTCTGACTCTGTGTGACACCAGAGATGGCAGCCCACCAGGCTTCCCCATCCCTGGGATTCTCCAGGCAAGAACACTGGAGTGGGTTGCCATTTCCTTCTCCAATACAAAGAACCTAGCATCTCAAATTAATGAGTTTAGCACTTTCCTGTATACAGGGAGATGCAAGAGTCTGGACTCATTGGTATGCACCTTAACTGTCTAGAGCCATTTTCCTGCCTTTTCCATCCTGAATCCCCTTAGTGTGCACAGTTGGGGATGGCTGCAGTAGCTGATGGCTGCAACATCCTTTGTTTACTAATGTGGTGAGTGACATTCTTCCTCTACAGCGTCACCTCTTGGTCATAAACTTAGTCTTTGGGAGGGATTTCACATCCCACAATGCAAAGCAAACTCACTCCTAGATCAGGTGACTATTCTGTTGATAGATCACTCAGTGTGTTAAATATTGGCTTTAACCCAACTAATAATCTAAAATCTCTGGATCAACTATTTTAGTCTGTTATGACGCAGGAAATGTTTTTCCTTATCACTTCTTTTCATATCTAGAGTTGTCCTAATTATTCTATGTAGAGTTATATATATGATCAACTGCTTCAAGATTTTAGCCATTATTAATTTTGTCTGGTTACACATTGGATGATACAAGATGCAATCTTACAAAATAGACAGGATAAGTAATATAGGTAGTGACATTACTAAGGTCATGGTACAGCAGAGAGATACAAAGCATTGATAATTTTAAAACAAAGAACAAATTAAAACAATTACTAATATAAACAGCTGTAATCTGATTGCAATAAACCAGCTAGAGAAGTCAAATCATGGAAGGATCACGTAGAGACAAAAGTGTCTCATCTTCGTTTACAAAGTTTCACTTTATCCATTGTTGTAGATCATAGCATAAGAGAAAAGATTTTTCTGGAAAATAAAGTTTTAAAAATACATACATTGGCTTTTCAAGTCATAAAATTATAAATCATATTTAACAGTTTATTAAGTTCTATGTAATTAATCTTTATTGATATGAATGTAGTCATCAGGTTTTTTATTAGTTTTGTAATTTCTTACTCATTCAGTA
>SJYC01083155.1:0-68836 GCA_006408675.1 Madoqua kirkii
CACTCGCTTTTCTCAATTCTGTTCCAAAGAATTTAGGCACCCACTTGGCCTCAGTCTCCTCATCCATAGATTGGGGATAAAAACACCTGCTTTACAGAATGAGATCATGGGTATGAAATATGTGTTGTATATTAGCAGTGAAAATGGGATGCACTATCTTTTTTAACAAATAGCATCACTTTTGATGAGGCAGACCAGCCAGCACCAGGCTGTGTGGCAATTATGAGGCCATTAGAAACAGACCTAGGTTAGAATCCCAGCTCTAGCTCTTCCTGGTGGCTTTGGATGGCTGCTTCACTTCTCTGAGCTTCAGTTTCTTTCCAGGGTTGTGGTGAGAAATAAATCAGATGATACAGAATGTTTCCATCATTGCAGAAAGCTCTTGGACCATGCTGATGAGTGTATTCAGTAACTGACATGATGCCTGGGATATAATAATCGCTCAACAAATTTTTTCATCCCCTTTCTTCCATCTTTCTGGTGTCAGCTGATGCATTATTTGACCAGGTCTAACCTCACGTTTCTTTAGGGAGTTATGTTCTTAGCTTCCCATTTGCAAAAACTTCTAAAACTAAAGCAACTTTATTAATAAAAACAGTATGGTAAGGTTTGTTGAGTCACCTTGTTTTTTTGGTAAAGGCAACCATGTACTATATAGTTAAGACAATTACACAGTCAGCTATTAGGTTGATTATTCAATAATTAGGGTTCATTATAAGGACAGATTTCTATTATCTTGATTCAAGCAGGGTACAACTGAGTGTTGAGAAATAGTATCATAAAAATGTTGGAAACCCATGATGCTCTTTCTAGGATAGGCTCAATCATGATCTTATAGGAAATTTTCTGGGACTACTTTACTAAAGAGAATTTCCATAGCTTTAAAATATAACCTAGATGACTGGATTCCTTGTACTTCTAGCCACTGTTATGAAACATCCCAGAAGGTATAATGGTGTGCAGCCCACTCCTGTATTCTTGCCTAGGTAATCCCATGGGCAGAGGAGCCTGGTGGACTACAGTCATAGGGTCAAAAAGAGTTGGACACTGCTGAGTGACTGAGCAGAAGGTATAAAGTTAGGTTTTTAAATGTTCGGTTGAAAAGCTATTCATATTTTGAAGAAGTCTCAATAATCCATCCTAACTCTAAGATTCTAAAAATCACCCATTTTTATTATTTTTTTCCCTAGCAATATGCCATTTTCAGAACTGTGAGTGGCTAGAATTCAGAACTTCTGGAAGTCCCCAAGAGGAAGCATCCAGGAAAATCACAAAGATGTATCTGCTAGTGGACTGACAGCTTTTACGTGTGATCTCCAGAATAGTACAACTCAGCCTCTCTTTGATGGATAATCACACTGTTGTCAGGACTTTGAGGTGGAGCAGAACTGATGTAACGAGACATAAATGCTTTCTCGTGCCTTGTGCACTGAGCGTGAGGAATGAAGACCAGCCCTGATCATTACGATTATGTTGTCGGATCGTAAGTGGTACCAGACAGCATCTGCTTTCCTTCCATTTTTTCTGTATAATTCATGTACAGAAGGTTAAAAATACAGAACAGACTTTCCTGACTTCATATTTAAGGTATGATAAGAAAAATGTCCTTGGGCTTCCCAGGTGGGACTGGTGTTAAAGAACCCACCTGCCCATGCAAGAGACATGAGAGACGAGGGTTTGATCCCTGGTTGGGAAGATGCCCTGGAGAAGAAATGGCAAACCATTCCAGTACTTTTGCCTAAAGAATCTCATGGACAGAGGAGTCCAGTGGGCTACAGTCCATGGGGTTGCAAAGAGTTGGACATGACCGAAGCGACTCAACATGCACAAGAAAATATCCTTGGGTTTCCCTGGTGGCTGAGTGGTAAAGAATCTGCTTGCCAGTGCAGGAAACGTGGGTTCGATCCCTGTTCCAGGAAGATCCCACATGCCATCTAAGCCTGTCACAACTGTTGAGCCTGTGCTCTAGAGCCTGAGATCTGCAACCACTGAAGTCTGCATGCCCTAGAGCTCATGCTCACCAACAAGAGGAGTGCCCATACCACAGCTAGAGAGAAGCCCCCGCTCTCCTCAACTAGAGAGAAGCCCCCACTCTCCACAACTAGAGAGAAGCTCAGGACTTCATCAACAAAGACCCAGCACAGCAATAGATAAGTAAATGAAAAAACTCTTTACCATCTGAGCCACTGGGGAAAAGAAAGAAAATATCCTTGAATACTTTTGTCATGATTATTTTAAGCTCTTTTTGTCATTTTCCAGGAAATTATCTTTTCTACTGATTTCTTCTCTCATGGGTCTCCTGGAAATGCAGTCCCCTCTTGAGTTCCAGGGTTACCCAGGATCTTACCTGCTCCTGCAGGTGGCTGATGCTTTCCTCATATTGGGAGTAGTCTTGCTTATTGCCTGAATCTCTTTCCTGATGCCACTTCAGGATGCAGCTTTCTAGTTTAACATTGGCCTCTTCCAGGGCACGCACCTTTTCCAGGTAGGTGGCCAGGCGGTCATTAAGGTTCTGCATCATCTCCTTCCCATTTCCGCCTAGGAGGGAGCTGCCTCTTCCAGACCTCCAAGACCCTTCAGGGAGTGGACAGCTCGGTGAGGAGAAGGAAAGCGAGATGTGGACACCCCCCGCACCACCATGGACACTCGGAGCCCGGGGACAGCTCCCTGGCCGGCCCCAGCCGCCTCCTGTGGCATAGAGGGAACCTGAGCGGTTCTGGCTGAAGCTCTGGTTGGAATTCATGGTTCCATTTGTGTCTGGGGCAGGTCTGGGCTCTGGTCCACTCCCTGGCACCACAAAACTGAGCCGCCCCAGACTGCCCCAGATGGCTTTATGCCCTTTGCTGTGGGAGTTCCCTCTTCTGACAGCTGTACCGACAAGATCCTATCATTGTGCAACACGTGTTTCCTCTTGGTCAATCCCGAAGTGCCCCTGGGCCTTCACACACGGGCTGTTGTTTAGAGTCGCATCGATATACCAGGTTGCTTTTCCCTTCCAGTGTTAACCTGGAGGTGTGGCCCACGGCCTTAGGTGGGTATTAATCTCAGGCGTCTTTCTAGCCTGTCCGTGGGTTTTTTCCATTGTCCATTTATCTGGAAAAGGTCTGATTAAAGTCCTCAGAAAGGTCCTTTGAAAATGTAGACATTAAACACACAAACACACACCTGCCTCTACTCAGCCCCCAAATAAACACACCCCAGCTCTAAAGCAAGGATGGGAGGGACTTGTGATGCAAGAGCCAGATCGGACAGAATCTCAGGTCCTGGGACGAAAATACTTGTGCAGAGGAAATGGAGACAGTTCTGAATATCTGATCCTCTGTCGCAGCCGCTGTTGGATGGAAAGTAATTTCAAAGGAATCATTCTTAAGAACAAACCCGCAATTATAATTAATTAATGAATGACCGAATCTTCCACTTCCAGGCTGCCTTTCATCCCAGCACACCTCAAAACCAAACAACCCCAGCCTGTGCCCAGGACTTTCATTGGCCCCTGGGAGGCAGATAGCCTTTGTTGAGTGGCCAGCAGCCCTGATCCCACTGAGCCCTGGAAAGGCTCAGTGCTGTGCATCTATGCCCTGCAGAGGGAACAGAGGGAAACAGGAAATGTGCCATGGGTTGTCGAACACGCTTGATGAATCTTAGGCTTTGGCTGCCAAGGTAAATGTTAGGAATGAATAAAGAAATAGTCTGGGGGCGGAGAGCCACGTGCTGCTTACTGGCAACTAGATTTAAAGGAGACTTTAGAATAAATGGCAGCATCTTGAAGGGACGGAAGTGTTCCTTAGTCCAAGCCACTGATTTTACAGATGAGGAAAACTGAGGCCCGTGGGGTGGGGTGGGCAGGATGGCAGAGGACAGATTGTGGGTTAGTGGCAAAGCCAGGGTGTGGCTCCTTCTGCCACATAGCGTGGTTATCATTGAGTTGAATCTTGACGGAGCCCTGGATCACACTTCTCTTTCATAATGGTGATAATGGGACTTCCCAGTTTACATAGCCCTTTGATATTCTGTATTTAATCCACATAACAACTCTTGATGTAGCGAGGAAAGAGTTATTGTTCTCATTTTCCTCCTAGAGGTGAAAGATGGGGAGCTGCTTTGCGTGTAATGTAAATCAACACGGGAATTTGCGATTGTTTTGGCCTTGGTCTGTGCTGTTTCCTCTGCCTGGAAAACCACTGCCTGTGCTGCCTAGGCCTGCTCTCCTGCCTTCCAGATGTAGTTCAAGGGTTACTGCTTTCATCGCAATCGTTATCTGAATTTTCTGCTTGAGTTGTGTGCTCTTTCTTTGAGGAAAATGCCTTTTCTAGATCCCAAGATCTTCCAGAGAAGCAGACAGCATGGTATCCCTACCCCAGAGCAGAAGGATGGGAGCTGGGGACCCCCCACCCTGAGCTGAGTCCAGCCACCACCCGGGCCTAAGTTCTCCCTTATTCCTTCACTCACCACATTGTATTGCATTTGTTACACTCCTTGGGGACTACAGGCTCCTTGAAAACAAGGATTGTGTCTTTCATCTTTAAAGCATCAAAGTCTGGCTTCTTATAGCTGTTTCATAAACACTGCGTGTTAACTTAGTAGTGAAACTTTAAGAGTCAGGATTTTAACTCAGGTCCTCTGACGGTGTCACCTCCTGCCTCTTTTAGGAGTGTGAGTTGTAAAATCAGAGGGTAAGAAAAAGCCTCTGCCAGCCATCAGCCAGCTAGCTACAAAAGCAAAACCATTCCTAATTAAAATAAAATCAACTAAAGCACACTAGCTCAGCTTCTCTACCCTGGCAACAAAACCTTGCAAAAAGTGCTCTCGACTTTCCTCATCTCACTGTGTGCAAGATGGAAAAACTTTGTCAAGACTTACAGGGAGTGCCCTTTGCAAGAGTTCTATAGTCACTTACATCTCTGAACATGAGAGAAAGACAGAGGGAGAGATGATGAACATAGAGCGAATGAGGGAGAAAGAGACTTGTTCAGACACGTGGTGGCAAGCTGTGTTCTGACGGATGTGGATGGTTCTGGATCATTTGTGGGGCTCAGGTTTGTGTTCTCATGGACCCGGCTTCGCATCCAGCTGTAGGATGCGCTAGGGCCAGGCTGCGCTCCGATTCCCTAAGGTCTGTCACAGTCGTCTACAATGGAATTGATCCTTACCCGCTCATTTCAGACGTGTGTAACTGGCAATGACTTCTTTTTTTTTTTAATTTTTTAAATACTTTATTTTATTTTACAGTACTGTATTGATTTTGCCATACACTGACATGAATCAGCCACAGGTGTACACGATCTCCCCATGCCGAAGCCCCCTCCCACCTCCCACCCCACGCCATCTCCCCGGATCATCCCGTACACCAGCCCCAAGCATCCTGTATCCTGTATTGAACATAGACTGGTGCTTCATTTCTTATATGATTGTATACATGTTTCAGTGCCATTCTCCGAAATCATCCCACCCTCTCCCTCTCCCTCAGAGGCCAAAAGTCCATTCTATACCTCTGTGTCTCTTTTGTTGTCTCACTTACAGGGTCATCATTACTATCTTTCTAAATTTCATATATATGTATCAGTATACTGTATTGGTGTTTTTCTTTCTGGCTTACTTCACTCTGTATAATCGGCTCTAGTTTCATCCATCTCATTAGAACTGAGTCAAATTTATTCTTTGTAAGGGCTGAGTAATACTCCATTGTGTATATGTACCACAGCTTTCTTATCCATTCATCTGCTGATGGTTGTTTCCATGTCCTGGCAATTATAAACAATGCTGCAGTGAACATTGGGGTACATGTGTCTCTTTCAATTCTGGTTTCCTCAGTGTGTATGCTCCAAAGGAGACATACGGATGGCTAACAAACACATGAAAAGATGCTCAACATCACTTATTATCAGAGAAATGCAAATCAAGACCACAATGAGGTACCATTTCACACCAGTCAGAATGGCTGTGATCCAAAAGTCTACAAGCAATAGATTATGGAGAGGATGTGGAGAAAAGGGAACCCTCTTACACTGTTGGTGGGAATGTAAACTAGTACAACCATTATGGAAAACAGTGTGGAGATTACTTAAAAAACTGCAAATAGAACTGGCAATGACTTCTTAGCCCTATGAATCTGGCACATTTTACATCAGTATGTGGGGTTTGGATTAAAAGAGTTAACCTTGAGCAAAGTATTTCTGGCATTGGAGCAGGGCCAGAGGAGGGAAAATCTGATGGTGAGATTTGAGAGGACTTGGTCGAAGTCATTTCTTCTAGGAGCGTCATCTGATGATTTTCCTTGTAGCCGCCGACGTGTGGAGTTCCACTGGATTTTAGAAACATTTCAGATCCTCTCCATCTGTGCACATCGCTAGACATATGGACGGCTAGAATAATTTTAGAAAAATGACTTCATATGGTTTATTTTAATTTAGAAGAATTAGGTTAATTAAAAAAAGAACTGACAAGAAACTAAAGTGAATTCACTTTAGTTACAAGTTTTCTATAGGGTTTTAAAACTTCATGCTATTCTTTTAATTGACGACTTTTAAGGAGAGTGAAATGGACTGTAAGTGCCAATATATGTGGAATCACAGAGCTGCAAAAGGGCCAACAAGTAGTCATTTGGTGCAGATCTTTGCTTTTAGTAGGTCGACCTCAAATTTCTGAGCTTATTTTTAAGCTATTTTTAAAAGAACTCAAGGGATAAAAGGCTCAGTTGGTGCTCTCAGTACGTGTCCTACATTTACTCATCCTTTTGGTCACTAAGGACTTCCCTTGTGGCTCAGACGGTAAAGTGTTTGCCTACAATGTGGAAGACCCAGGTTTGATCTCTGGGTTGGGAAGATCCTCTGGAAAAGAAAGTGACAACCCACTTCAGTACTCTTGCCTGGAAACTCCCATGGATGGAGTGTGGTAGGCTACAGTCCATGGAGTCGCAAAGAGTCGGACACGACTGAGTGACTTCACTTGGTCACTAAGCCTTTCACCTGTAAAAGGGTTTCATGAATTTGGTGGGGGGAGGGGTATTTCTATGGAGTTCAAATTGTTTAACATCTAAATTATTCTTCTTTGTATGACTTCCCAGGTAAAAGGCTTGTAATTTTCATATTAGGTTCATCTTTTTAATAACCTGAAATGTTGTCTTAAAAGGGAATGGGTATTTTGCAGGAGAGGTTGGTGGTGAGTGGATGAATGGGATTGTCCGTGCGTGTATCAGGGATCAGAAGAGAGCCCTGTCAGTAGTTAGTTGTCATTAACTGGAAGCAGTGTGCTCGTGCCTTTAAAAGATAGCCATTCATCACTGAAGCATTCCCTTGGCATCCTCTTCTTTATAGCGAAAGAAGAATGGTCAAAACAATCCTCAAATAGATCTTTACTATGCATCATATTTCAGAGCAGATGAGTGGTAGATCTTCAGGCAAAATTGCTATGTCATTATCCTATGATTTACAGGGTTACATAAAAAAGATAAAACATTTATAGAAAAAAAAACATAGCTTCTACAGTGATGCTAGAGCAGGGATTCTGTAAGTGCCTAAGTTTATCAAACTGTGGCCAAAAAATAAAATTTCTTGTATTTTGATTTTTCCTGGAAGAGGGGCTGACAGCTGGAAGATTTAGTTAAGAAGCATTCGATGTTGTTTTCAGACTAGGAGAGGAATCAAACCAACTTAAATTTGCTTCTAAATATACCTGTTTAGACTGACTGACAAACCAGGAAAAATGATAAACACACACACAGGCAAAAAGAGTTTTAAGATCATAGAAGGAAATTTTCTCAAATGGAAGATAATGAGAAAATGATGTTGCAAATCTTTCTTTCTAAAATGTTTATTTTCTATTGGAGTATTGTTGATTAACAATGTTGTGTTACTTTCAGGTGTATTGCAAAGTGATGTGGTTGCACATATGAAATCCCATGGACAGAGGAGCCTGGTGGGCTGCAGTCCATGGGGTCGCGAAGAGTCTGGAACAACTGCGCGACTTCACTTTCACTTTTCACTTTCATGCACTGGAGAAGGAAATGGCAACCCACTCCAGTGTTCTTGCCTAGAGAATCCCAGGGATGGCAGAGCCTGGTGGGCTGCAGTCTATGGGGTTGCACACAGTCAGACATGACTGAAGTGACTTAGCAGCAGCAGCAGCAGCAGCAGCATTTTAATACAAATACCTATTCTTTTTCATTCTTTTCCCTTTTAGGTCATTACAGAGTATTGAATAAAGCTTGCTACACTCTACAGTAGGTTCTTGTTGCTTATCTATTTTAAATATGCCCTTCTTAATTTGATTTTTCAAAGCAGGAGAGAATTAGATAACGATGCAGAGGTGAATAGAGCCTTGTAAGTGACTACAAATGAATAGCATCAGGGACCTTAAGAGAAGAGTTAGGGGGACTTCCCTGGTGCTCCAGTGGTTAAGAATCCATCTTCTAATGCAGGGGTTGTGGGTTCAATTCCTGGTTAGGGAGCTAAGATCCCACATGCCTTGGGGCAATTAAGCCTGAGTGCTCCAACTAAGACTCGACAAAGACAAAAATAAAAAATATTAGAAAAAAGAGAGAAGAATTTAACAAAAAAGGGAAGAGTTATGAAATTTGAAGTAGATAAAATATTAGACTACAGAAATAGGAAGCAGACTTTAATTCAATAAGATGTGTATTGACAGAAATCTAAGTAATTATTTAAGTCCCACTATGTATTAGCATATTTCTGAACAACTGCAAACTCATAAAAAGGTGAAAGACATGTTTGCTGCGTGTACTCTATGGTAAAGAATCCACCTTCAGCGCAGGAGACATGGATTTGATCCCTGGATTGGGAAGATCCCCTGGAGAAGGGAATGACTTCCCACTCCAGTGTTCTTGCCTGGAGAATTCCATGGACAGAGGAGCCTGGTGGGTTACAGTACATGGAGTTGCAAAGAATTGGACATGATTAAGTGACTAATACACATACACACACTGTATGTCAAGCAACTGTCTAGTTACCCCAGCTCTTAATTTCTTAATACTTCCAGTTTATAGAGGGCTGTGGCAGGCCCTCCATAAATGTTTCTCAACTTTGGTCTTGGGAAGAATAGAAAGCAGTGGATTTTGTAGAACAGAGAGAGGGAGAAATGAGAGGAAAAGAAAAATGGCTGTGCAGATGTAGTTAAAAAAATATAAGCTCTCCAACAGAATGAAGACTTAAGGGACTCTCATGTTTGGAAAGGAGCAGAAGGTCCCAGGTAATAGAGTCAAGAAAGATTGAATGGGCGGGAAGATGAATCCTGTAGAATTTCCCAAAGGCTGGATATTGCTGATTACATCCTTGTGGCTTTTTTTTTTTTTTCAAAGTTACTCTGCCCCCTGTTTTTCTTGCTAGGTGGTAGTTAGATCTAATGACTTTCTCAGATTCAAGTTTGGCATTTTTGGCATGAATAATACTTCATAGGGAGTATTGCATATTTCTATCACTCCTAACAAAATATCTTATAGTGACCTTACTTGACCTTGGATGTTTAAGCTCTTGAAGCTTCTGTATCCATGGGGAAGATTTCCCAACTGAAAAATACGACAATGCTTCAATTTAAGCTGAGATTTTTAATTTGGAATTCAGTGGGCAGACTTCAGGAAGTTAGTAAGATCTCTAAAGTGATATGCAAGATTTTTTCCATGTGTTCTAATGCTTTCTTTTTAAAGGGGAGATTATAATTTCCATGAATTTTTCCAAGGAGTAGATAAATAGAAAAAGTTAGGATCCAATGATGTAAAACTTTAAAAGCTCCTTCTTTCTGTTGGCCTCTAGTTACCAAAAAAATGTTTAGGATTTTCATGTTTTATAGAAACATACTATTGAAATGAGCCATGTTTATCATCTGCTTCATGCCCATTATTTTATAGACAGGAAACTAAAAAAGGGAAGTACCTCTGGCAAGAGCCCATGGCTAGGTAAAAGGAGCAAGGACTGGCAGCAGTATTGCATTGTATTCTTTTAGAGTTCCTTATTCTTTATGGTGTATTATTTATAAGTGGCTAGCTATGTTTGAGTGTTACCATTCAGTTCAGTTCAGTCTGAACTGAACTGAACTGAACACGCCAGGCTTCCCTGTCCATCACCAACTCCCAAAGCTTGTTCTAATTCATGTCCATTGATTTGATGATGCCATCCAACCATCTCATTTTCTGTCATCCTCTTCTCCTCCTGCCTTCAATCTTTCCCTGCATCAGGGTCTTTTCCAGTGAGTCAGTTCTTTGCATCAGGTGGCTAAAGTATTGGAATTTCAGCTTAAGCATCAGTCTTTCCAATGAATATTCAGGACTGATTTCTTTTAGGATTGACTGGTTTGACCTTCTTGCAATTCAAAGGACTCTCAAGAGTCTTCCTCAACACCACAGTTCAAAAGCATCAATTCTTTGGTGCTCAGCTTTCTTTATAGTCAAACTCTCACAACCATACATGACTACTGGAAAAACCATAGCTTTGACTAGACAGCCTTTTGTCGACAAGGTAATGTCTCTGCCTTTTAATATGTTGTATATTACTAGGCCTTTTAATTTAATTCACTTATTTAAAAATTTTAAATTTATTTCTTCATTGTAATTGCTTTACAATGTTGTTTTGGTTTCTATGGTACAGCAACATAAATCAGTCATAATTATATATATATACCCCTTCCTCCTGAGCCTCCCACCTCCTATATCCCCTCCCTCTTGAGCCTCCCTCCCTCCTCCCATCCCATCCCATCCCTCTAGAGTCATCACAGAGTGCCAGGCTTGGCTCCCTGTAATTTACTTAATTGTTTTATTGAAAATTTACTTTTAAACATTTATTTAAGCATTTTTTTTTTTTACTATTTATTTGACTGTGTTGGGTCTTACTTGTAGCATGTGAAATAGTTCACTTATTCACTGCAGCACTCAGGCTCTCTAGTTGCAGCTTGTGGGCTCAGTACTTTCAGTACTTGGACTCAGTTGCCCCATGGTATTTGGGACATGGTCTCATCACTTCATGACAAACAGATGAGGAAAGAATGGAAACAATGGCAGATTTTATTTTCTTGGGCTCCAAAATCACTGTGGACAGTGACTGGAATCACAAAATTAAAAGATGCTTGCTCCTTGTAAGAAAAGCTATGACAAACCTAGAAAGCATACTAAAGTGCAGAGACATCACACGGATTTTTCCAGTAGTCATGTACAGATGTGAGAGTTGCACCATAAAGAAGGCTGAGAGCCGAAGAATTGAAGTTTTTGAACTGTGTTGCTGGAGAAGGAAATCCTGAAAGCTGACTTTAGAACTGCTCTGATTCTGAGACTAAAGCATACTAAAGTGCAGAGACATCAACGGATTTTTCCAGTAGTCATGTACAGATGTGAGAGTTGCACCATAAAGAAGGCTGAGAGCCGAAGAATTGAAGTTTTTGAACTGTGTTGCTGGAGAAGGAAATCCTGAAAGCTGACTTTAGAACTGCTCTGATTCTGAGACTAAGACACAGTCCCTTCCTTCAAGGATCCTTCAGCCTATGGATGTGGGGTTTGTTTTGTTTTTCACAAATTCAGTTCCTCTGCCAAATGACACAACCTGTTACATGAGAGTCTGTTCTGGGTGCTTAGGAGCAGCTACTGATCTTTATCTATTTGTACATTGGACTCCGAGTTTTAATTTTCAGGGAGAAAATTTAGCATTATCACCAACAGATAAAACCTCATTTTCCTGTTTGTCAGGATCTTTCCCCCATCATCATTGGAGTGACATGTTTATTGTTAAGTACCCTAGTGTGAAGCCTGGGAAGAATCAGTCAGCTTCTCCCACGATGCAGGGAGGTGAATCTCATTTATTGCCATCACCTTCAAAAAAGGAGGCCCATCTCTGCCCCTTTATTAGTTTCCTTTTCCTGTTGACATCAAACCTATCAGAGAAGGTAAATGATGTGTCAACCAGATAACTTCTTTGAAGGGAGTGCTGGGACGATCTGGTTTAAACATGACCTTAGAAAGATCCTTCAGTCCTTTGGAACTCCCTTTGGCATGACACCAGGCCTGTTGGGTGATTTTGTGCATTTAAGGCCACAGAAGAAAAACAGATCCTCGCTGGTGGGTGGGGAGTGCTAGCATAAAACTAAAATGACTTCACTCTTCTTGTTTTCTCTTTATTATTATCTTAATCCAAAGAACATGATAGATAATAAAATAAATCTCTTGTACAATGGCTGTTGTTACTGATAATCCTTGAATTAACCCACACATTAGCTTTGGTGCCATTTAGGTGTGATTTTCTTTTGCCATTTAAGGAGGCATTTTGAGTAACTGTGGTGTTGGTTTGCTGAGACATCATCTCATGCAATTTGCTGAAATATTTTTTAAAACATTGAGGTGTAGCTGACTTATAATATGATATTAGTTTCAGGTATACAACATAATGAAGGCAATGGCACCCCACTCCAGTATTCTTGCCTAGAAAATCCCATGGATGGAGGAGCCTGGTGGGGTGCAGTCCATGGGGTTGCTGAGGGTCGGACACGACTGAGTGACTTCACTTTCACTTTTCACTTTCATGCGTTGGAGAAGGAAATGGCAACCCACTCCAGTGTTCTTGCCTGGAGAATTCCAGGGACGGGGGAGCCTGGTGGGCTGCTGTCTATGGGATTGCACAGAGTTGGACATGACTGAAGCGACTTAGCAGCAGCAGCAGCATACAATATAATGATTTGATATTTTTATAAATTATGCACCATATGAAGTTATTACAACATTGACTATATTCTCTGTGATCTACATTTTATCTCCATGACTTGCTTATATCTGGTAGTTTGTATCTCGTATTCCCCTTCAGATATTTTTCCCATTCTCTGATTTCCCACCACTCTGTATCCACCAGTTTGTTCTCTGTATCCACCAGTTTGTTCTCTGTATCTAGGAGTTTGTTTCTGTTTTGTTATGCTTGTTTTTTAAGATTCCACACAAAAGTGAAAATCTAGAGCATGTATCTTTCTCTGTCTAACTTCTCTCAATTTGCATAATATTCTCTGGGTCCATTCATGCTGTGGATTTGTAAAATAGCAATGTTTCATTTTTTATGGCTGAGTTCTATTCCATTGTATATTGGGTTGGCCAAAAAGTTTGAATTTTTCTGTACTATCTTTTGGAAAAACTCAAATGAACTTTTTGGCCAACCCTGTATATACTATATGGCACATCTTATCCACTCACCTGTGATGGGCACTTCAGTTTCTTCCATATCTTGGCTATTATAAATAATTCTGCAATAAATATTGGGGTTCATGTATCTTTTCAAATTAGTGTTTTCATTTTCTTTGGATAAATACCCAGGAGAAGAATTGCTAGATCACATGGTGGGTCAATTTTTAACTTTTTGGGGAAACTCTATACTCTTTTACTAGTGGCTGAACCAATTCACATTCCCACAAACAGTGCATGAGGATGTCCTTTTCTCTACATCCTCTCCAACACTTGTTATTTCTTGTCTTTTTGATAATAGCCATCTGAAAGGTCTGAGGTGATATTTCATTGTGGTTTTGATTTGTGTTTCTTTGATAATTAGTATCTTTTCATGTATCCATTGGTCATCTGTATATCTTCTTTGGAGAAATGTCTATTCAGGTCCTCTGCTCATTTAATTGGATTGTTTGTTTTCTGATGTTGGGTTGTATGAGTTCTTTATATATTTTGGATATTAACCTCTTATCAGACATATCATTTGCAAATATCTTCTCCCATTCAGTAAGTTGACTTTCTGTTTTGTTGATTGTTTCCTTCACTGTGCAAAAGCTTTTTAATTTAACATAGTCTCTTTCTATATTTCTGCTTTTGTTGCTCTTACCCAAGGAGACAGATCCCAAAAAAATATTTCTTAGACCCATGTTAAAGTGAGTACTGCATATGTTTTCTTCCAAGAGTTTTCAGGTCTTACATTTAAATCTTTAGTCCATTTTGAGTTTATTTTTGTATGTGGTGTGAGAAAATGTTCTAGTTTCATTGTTTTACATGTAACTGTCCAGTTTTCCCAATACCACTTATTGAAGAGATGTCCCTTCCCCCCATGGCATAGTCTTGCCTCTTTTGATGTAGAATAATTAATCGGAAGTGCATGGATTTATTTCTGGGTTCTCTATCCTGGATCTATGTGTCTGTCTTTGTGCCTAAACCATGCTGTTTCGATTATTGTAGTTTTGTAGTAATAGTTTGAAGTCAAGGAGTGTGATACCTTCTGCTTTGTTCTTTCTCAAGATTACTTTGGCTGCTTGGGGTCTTTTGTGTTTTCCTATACATTTGGGGATTATTTATTAGAATCTTGTTTGGATAGCTTTTACTTTTAGTTCAGTGTGGTTCATATTGTAGCAGAACCAGTGTATGGAAGACTATGGGAAAGCCCTTACACACCAGGGTTCTTCCCCATTTGGCAGCTGTCAGTGCCTGAAATTCAACCACTTCTTGTGTTTGAGTCACCAAAATATTGTTTCCTATTAAAAAAACTTAATGTATTGTTTGCCTTTTTATTTATTCATCCACTCATTGAACAAATATTTACTGAATCTAAATGGAGCAAAAAAAGCAAGGGAGAAAGTAGAATGAGATGAGCTGGCAGTACACATGGGTGCTGGGTTGTTCTGGGGTTTCTCAACTCTGCTAACTATTTTGACCTTCAGCATGAGAGTCATGGAAAACCACAGGCAAATTTTAATCAGGGGAGTGCCATGTAGTGGTCATATTTGTGTTTTAAAAAGATAACCCCTTCTTCCTTGTAGAGAATGAATGAGAAAAAGAGTAAATTATGGGGATCATCTGGTAGGCTATTACAATTGTGCAGAAGAGAGAAAATGGTAGGTTATTATTTATTTTTTTGTGGAAGAGTGATTTGAGAAATGTACAGAGATATTAAAGCAGTGGCACAGCATTTACTAGTTTTCTACCCCGAAGAGGATATTGCAGTAAAATTCAGCTTATTACAGACTCTCATGGCATCTATTGTATGTGTAGGCTGCATTCATCTGTTCTATAGGATTATATAATAAACAATGTTTGTTGTGCTATCTTAAACTCTACATGCTCAATAATGTCCTAATCAGTATGTTTTTATTTTTTTTAATTTTATTTTTACTTTATTCTACGTTACAATACTGTATTGGTTTTTGCCATACATTGACATGAATCAACCTCAGGTGTACACGAGCTCCCAATCCTGAAACCCCCTCCCACCTCCCACCCCCTCAGTATGTTTTTAGATAGGAAGTAGTCATATATCCAAAGAGCTGACTCATTGGAAAAGACCCTGATGCTGGAAAGGATTGAAGGCAAAAGGAGAAGAGAGTGACAGAGGATGAGATGGCTAGGTAGAATCATCGACTCAATGGACATGAACTTGAGCAAACTCTGGCGATGGTGGAGGACAGGGAAGCCTGGCATGCTTCAGTCCATGGGGTTTCAAAGAGTTGGACATGACTTAGCGACTTAACAGCAACAATCACAGTCATATATTTTGGTGTTTTTTGTTCAAGGCTCTTGTTTCGTTGATTACTATGATGGACTAAATGAAAAAATTAAAGCAACGAAAGGAGAAAGACCTGCCTAAAGTTGTAGTGAGTCAGTGGCAGAGGTGTCGTGGAGCCCAACTCCCCATGTAACCACTGGCTTCATATTTCAGCTGTGTGTTTACAGTCACTTCTTGTGTGTTTATAGTATCTTTGAAGATTTACTTCTAGGTAGCTCCTTTCTATGGCATCACCAACTCAATGGACATGGGTTTGGGTGGACTCCGGGAGTTGGTGATAGACAAGGAGGCCTGGCGTGCTGCGGTTCATGGGGTCACAAAGAGTCGGATATGACTGAGCGACTGAACTGAACTGAAGCTCCTTTCTACATTTGTGGATGATGTTCTCCTTACCTATTTTCCTGCCTATTAATAAGTTCCATGATTTGACTTTTGACAAAATTAAACTTAATCTTTCCTCTTTCTCTCCCTTTTTTTGGGGTACAGAGGATTGCTTTTTCTATGCTTCTAGTTTCAAAGATCTCTCCATAGCCTTTGAAAAGTCTTGATGATACTGCATTTTTTTCTATATTTTTGTTACAGTGTGGATTAGTGGAAAAGGCTTTTGTCTAGGGGTAAGTCTCTGTTCTACTATTAGGTTAAAAGTACTGGGTGATCTTAACTTCTCTACTCCCAGCTTTTTCTTATCATTAAAATGGGACTAATAATTTCCCTTGTAATTAATAGGGCTGCTATAAAGAGTGAATGTATATGAGGTCTGTAATGGATGTATATACATGAGTCTTCTAATCTGTAAACTGCAATGTGCAGATGAGGGCAGAAGATGGTGATAATTGTAAAACCTTTTGTCTGGCCTGCAGCCGTGACCCCACAGGTCTAGGGAGAGGGGTCAATAAAGTTGTCAGGCAGTCACAAGAGCTAGATAAAAATTCCAATATAAAAGGCATAGCTAATTCACTTTGCTGTATAACAGAAATTAACACAACATTGTAAAGCAACTATATTCCAGTTTATAAAAGGCATACTTCTGTCTCCAGGTGAATTAAAAATTAAACATTAGTTGCAAGAGTTTATATTTTATCAATAAAGCTCATGTAAAGGTGAGGCTAAGTTTATGCTGATGCATGTTCTGGTTAACCAGCTTTAAGTTTAAATTCTGACTTTGCTATTTGCTATCCAACCCCTAGAGACCTCAATATCCTCAAATGTGAACTTAGATCAATACTCACCTCTGATTGATGAGGTTATTGTGTAAATTAAATTAGATAATCCTTTGCATATAAAAATGCCTAGTGGTCTTGTTTTGCTATATTTATTCATTTATTTTGATTTTTAGATTCTGCATGTAAGTGGAAACACAGAGTACTTGTCCTTCTTCGACTTATCTCATTAAGTAGAATACCTTCCGGGTTATCCATGTTGTGGCAAATGGCAAGATTTCATTCTTTTTATGGCTAAGTAATATTCCATGATACACTACATCTTCTGTAGCCATTCATCAGTTGGTGGGCACTAAGAGATACAAATGACTAGTCATAAAATGAATAAATTGCATGGATGTACAGCACAAAGAATATAATCAATAACTTTGTGTAGTGTATACTCTATAAAGTATTGAGTTACTATGTTGTACACCTGAAACTAATACAATATTGTGAGTCAACTATTATTCAATTAAAAAAAAAGAAAGAAAAGAAAAATATGGACAGAGAAAAAAAGGCTCAGTGGCTCTATTATTAAAACACATTTGTAATATTACACACACATGTGTGTAATAGCATACTCTATTTTGTACAACTCAACAACATAAGAACAAACAACCTGATTAAAAAGAAAACAGAGGAACTGAATTGAAAGTTTTCCAAAGAAGACATACAGATGGCCAACAAATCCATGAAAATATGCTTAACTTTACTAATTATCAGGGAAATGTAAATCAAAAATACAATGAGATTATCACCTCCCCCCTGTTAGGATGGCAATTATCAAAACGATAAGAAAGAACAAGTGTTGAAGAGTATGAGGAGAAAAGGGAACCCTCATACACTGTGGGTGGGGATGTAAATTGATGCAGCCCCTATGGAAAATTGAATGGAGATTCCTCAAAAATCTAAGAATACAGCTGCCATGTACTCAGTTGCTCAGCTGTGGCCAACTCTTTGCGACCCCATCAGTTGTAGTCCACCAGGCTCCTCTGTCAATTAAATTTTCCAGGCAAGAATACTGGAGTGGGTCACCATTTCCTTCTCCAGGGGACAGCTGCCATATGATCCAGCTCTTCCACTTCTGGATAAGTGGAATATCTGAAAAAGATATACAAACCCCAATATTCATTCATTACAGTATTGTTTACAATAGTCAAGATGTGGAAACAACTTGTGTCTATCAGTGGATGAATCAATAAAGATGATATGATACACACACACACACACACAAACAGTAGAATACTGCTCAGCTGCATAAAAAAAAGAATTCTTGAAGCCTGTGACAACATGGATGGACCTTGAGGGTATTATGCTAATTGAAATAAGTCAGGTGGAGAAAGACAAATATTGTATGATTTCACTTATTTATGAAATCTAAAAACCAAAACAAATGAACAAATGAAATGGAAACAAACTCATAGAGATTAGATTTGTGGTTACTGGGGGGAGGCAAGTTGCAGGGAGGATGAAATGGGTGAAGAGGACCAGTTGCATGATGATGAATGGTAAATAGGCTTGCGGTGCTAATCACTGTAGTGTATACAAATATCCAGATTAATTATGATGTGGTACACATGAAATTTATATAATATTATGTGTCAATTTTGCCTCCGTAGAATATTAAACTACCAAGTACCAATTTTATCCAAATTTTAGATATGGTTTTGACAAACATGAATTTGAAGCATAAAAGTAATAATTTCACAGCTTGATGGTAATTTGGAGACTATTGCAGATATTGCTCACTATTTACCAAAATTCAATATTTCTTCAGCCACAGAAATGGAATTTTGGCCAAGCACATGCCTGTCTAACCATACTAGTTTTCTTAGCTTTATTTAAATTTAATCATGGCGGTATACTAAGTTCTTTTCAGTGAAGTACAGTCAGAAGGATGGGTGCCAACTCATAGGCTGTGTCTTTGTTCCTGAGGGTGTGCCTCCTCCATATTCTCTTTCTTCTTCCCACCAGCTGAAATCTGAGAGAACATCTGTGATTTATGCAGAATACATCAATGCCTACGGCTGGAATTATGATACGGAAGGATAAACGTGGGTCCTTCAATCAACAGTGTAGAGCAGATGTGTCTGCCAACCTGGAATACTCACCTTGGACTATTAAAAAGAGAACAATAAACTTCTGTGATTTTTGTCTCTTAAAAAGAGAATACTCTATTTTGGTCAGGTAAAATGAGCCTAAATCATACCATGTTCTGGCTTTGGGTCCAGTTTTCTGGAAGTTACAGTTTTCTAAAAATAGAATGCTCTAAATTTATAGACTTTATTTTAATATCCTGGGTGTCTTTTTTTTGGCTGTACCTTGCACCCTGAAGGATCTTAGTTCCCCAACCAGAGACCAAACCCATGCTTCCTGCAGTGGAAACACAAAGTCTTAACACTGGAGCACCGGGGAAGTCCCAGCCTGAGTGCATTAAAAAAAAAAACATGGATTATATCCTAAATATAATTCCCAATTTCTTTATTTGGTATGTTTTATTCTTACTCCTACTATGTTATCTGTTTAAAGTTATTTACACTTTAGGATGGATGCTATTTCCATTCTCAGGTTTCCAGAACATTCCACATGTTACAGTGTGTTATAATAACTGACTGAAGTGACTTAGCAGCAGCAGCAGCAACTGGGTTTGAAAGGTAGGGTGGAGCAGTGTGCCAGTGCCAGTCTTCGCTAGGGAGGCTTTGCCTGTGTCCTGTTTCTCTGGAGCAGGTGAAAGTCATCCCCAAATGCCTCTTGTTATATCTCACTCCCATTCTTTCCCTACCCTCTCTCTGTCTTCCTTATTTCTTGCAGGAACTATGACTCTTTCTCTCCTGCTTTTTCTTTCATTTCTCTCCTAGAATTAGAGGAGAGATCAGGGGAGAGTGGTCAAGTTGGTTGGAGAGACAGAATCATTTTAGCTAGTTGTCCTTTTTCTTTGATGTTGAGATCATAACAATTTGGGCTTCCCTGGAAGCTCAGCTGGTAAACCATCTGCCTGCAATGCTGGAGACCCTGGTTTGATTCCTGGGTCAGGAAGATCCACTGGAGAAGGGATAGGCTGCCGACTCCAGTGTTCTTGGGCTTCCCTGGTGGCTCAGCTGGTAAAGAATCTGCTTTCAATGTGGGTAGACCTGGGTTCGATCCCTGGGTTGGGAAGATCCTCTGGAAAGGGGAAAGGCTACCCTCTTCCGTACATGGGAACTCAAAGAGTCAGACATGACTGAGCGACTTTCTTTTCACAACAAGTCAATTAGGGAATAAATTCTTGCCAAGGGTATACTGCTTTAGAAAGGAAGAGGAGGTTTTGCATGATGGATCTGGAATCATGCAGTCCTGGGTTTGAATCCCAGCTCTGACACTAGCTATGCACGTGACCCTGCTAAATTTTGAATGATTCATGCCCCAGGCACCTCATTTGTAAAATGACAGTGTAGTAAAAGCACCTGGAGAGCACTAAACACTTTGTCTCCAACATAGGAAGTACTCAGTAAATGTTACTTGTTATTATTGTTGCTATAAAAAGATGACCCATAGAAGGTTATGGAGCATGTTTACATCTTCAAATTATTAGTTAAGGCAGAAATCTAAATATATACTATCATTACATCAATTGTGTTCCCTGAGGCTCAAGTACAACAGGGAAACATGATTTCATGTTGAAATGATTTAAACACTCGTGACTTTATATGCACCGATCTCCAGTTTTGGCTTTGGTGTTTTATGGAGATAATACATGAGACTCCCCTCTCCAGGTTTACCTTAGATTCAATTGTTAGATAAGTATGGCAGACAGTAATGCCCCTTTAAAGATGTCTATTAATACCTAGAAGCTGTGCACATGTATGCTCCGTGGTAAAGTGGAATTAAGGATGCAGACGGAATTAAGGATGCAGACAAGATGGTCTTAAAATAGGGAAGTTTTCTAGAATTATTCAGTTGAACTTGATGTAGCCTCATGTGTCTGTAAAAGTGGAAGAGGGAGGTAGAAGAGTGAGTCAGAGAAGGGTTCAGGGTGATGAGATAGCTGACTTTGAAGATGGAAGGGATGCACAAATCAAGGAATGAGGGAAACTGGAAAAGGCAAGGGAACAGATTCTCCTCTGGGACCTCCAGGAAGGAAAATGCTCCAGCCAACACCTTTTCTTTCTTTCTTTTTTTTTTTTAAGCCCAGTGAGATCCATGTCAGACATCAGACTTCTGAAATTGAGAATTGTGAGACAACAAGTTTATGTTGTTCTGAGCCATTAAGTTTGTGCTAATTTGTTACAGAGGCCATAGAAAATTAATGCAGCATGTATACACATGTGTATAACATTGCAAATAGGGATTCTAACAGTTGATTTTGGCTGAAGATTAAATTAAGACTGATAGATTATTTTTCCATGTCACTTATAAAACATATATTTTCAATACACATATATAATATGAAGTTTTAAATTATTACCATGCAGCAAAGATGACTGCAGTGACTACTTCATAAACTCTACATTATTCAAATTATAGGCAAAATTTTTAATTTACAAATTAATTTATGTAATATACCTCATAGAATTAGAATTTAAATCATGTTAACATAAACATTTCACAAGTGAGTTTATTGAAAAGTTTATTGAAATTAATAAAAATCAAGATTTTACTTGAAGATGCAAGGTATACATGGGTACCATGATTAGGGTGGAGGGAAATATTTTTTTCTTCATATCCAAGTCCGTCTCCCGCCTGATCTCATTCTCTGTCCACAGCTTTTTAACTCCCTTGTGGACTTTGCTCTCAGACAAACTGGAACTGTGAGTTTCTCTGTCACTAATTACTGTTTACTGCATAAGCTTCATATCATTAGTATGAAGAGATGGTGCGCTAACTGGGACAGGGGATATAATACCTGCATTCTGCTCCCATTGAATATTCAGTTCTATTTGGGTGAGCTCCAAATGATCTCTTGGATTATCTCACTCTGTGGCCACCAGACCATACATTTTTCTTCCTTATTTTTTTTCTGTTTCTTCCAATTTCTCTCCTGAAGTCACAAACATAGCATCTTCTACTTTTACTATCTAAGCCTAATATTACACTTGATTTCTTTTCTGATAACTAATGCCCCCAAATTTGTAGCCTTCATTAAATGTGATTCTGGGGATGGATTTTCAATATCCTATCCTATCCCCCCTTTCCCTGTTAATCTCAGGATGGATCAGAACCAGAAACCCCTTAGAGCCTTAGCGGCCCCTGATTGCTGATGAAGCCACGAGTCATCTGTTGGAAACATGAGTGTCTTGTAGTCATTGTTTCAACCCTGTATTTATCATGAATATGAAAAGGATTAGAATGAGATTTAGTTTTGATATGTACTTCTCTAATAATTAGTGATGTTGAGCATCTTTTCATGTGGCTCTTGGCCATCTGTTTGTCTACTTTGGAGAAATGTCTATTTAGATCTTTGGCTTATTTTTTGATTGAGTTGTTTGGTTTTTGGTGATATTGGGTTGCGTGAGCTGTTTGTATGTTTTGAGATTAATCTCTCATCTGTTACAAATATTTTTCTCCTATTCTGAGGATTGTCTTTTCATCTTGTTTATGGTTGTCTTTGCTGTGCAAAAGCTTTTAAGTTTAATTAGGTCCCATTTGTTTATTTTTGTTTTATTTTCATTACTCTAGCAGGTGAGTCAAAAAAGATCTTGCAGCTTGGTACTCTGGTGACCTACATGGGTGGGATGGAGGAGGGTGGGGGGGGGTCCAAGAGGGAGGAGATATATGTATAATACAAATAGCTGATTCACTTTGTTGTACAGCTGAAACCAACACAACATTGTCAAGCAACTATACCCCAATTAAAAAAAAAAGAAATAAGATTTTCCTGATATTTCTCCAATCAAATAAACCTCTTGGTTTATGTCTGGTGGAGCTGAACCATTGCACGTCAATCTTCAAGCAATAAACTTTACACGAACCCAGCAAACATAGCTGCTGTGGTTAGAATGAGATGAGGTGGAAATGCTCTTTAGAAAGGCTCTGTCTGATTACCAAGGCAAAGCATTTCCAGGGAGACACTCCTCTGAGCAGTCACAGTGGTCCATCTCTGTTCTCAAGCTGGTGGGTCCAGAAGCATCATTATTATTAGTGTACCAGAACTAGAGGGATGCTCAAGAGCTGATTCATAGTAACCTAACTATTAAGTGACAGTTGAATGAGCTAGAATGCAAAGGTAATTAATTTAACATTGAGAGATGATACATTCTGCAGCCAGAAAATTCCTGTCTACACCTTCTTTATTATATCTGAGTATTGGAGAAACCAAATTGTGGTGTGGAGGTTGTTCAGCAAAATGGACCCAGATGAGAGATGTTGGGTTTTCATAATGAAGCCTCAGGAACCACCCCGACTCTCCATGTGCTGTGATTGTGTTCAGTGTTGGTCTTTCACGGATTGGGCTGGTTATGAACACCATTGATTTGCTTTTAGGGGTCTGCTTCTTCAGACCCCTATGACACACACATTATTTCTTTAAACATTTATGCCTTTGATTGGGCCACAGATACTGTATTGTCAAACTTGAGTGATTAAGCTCAAGTCTTTTGGCATATATTAATGGAAGACTTGAATTTATTTCAGTTTAACTTGTGTGATTAATAACCATATGACACTGAGTGAGTTGACGCCTGTAAGCCTTGGTTCGCTTATCAGTAAGGTGAGAATGATAATAATAATAATAGTATTACAGGTTGATTTTGAGATGAGAGACTAAATTCATGAAAAGCTCTTAGCACAATTATGCTAGGAGAATGGCTACCAGTCCTATCTGAACTGCTCTGTCATAGCCAGGTTCCACAACAGTAATCCTATTTATAGGGCTGGCTTCAAACTATTTTCCATCCTCCACCTGGGCCATCTTCTTCCTATTGACTGCCAAATACTGTGAAGGTTGACATATTAAGGAGAGAGCTTTTCCATCTGAGTTCCGTAACATTCTGGAAAATAGAAGAGTTAGACCTATATATGGCAATCATTCACTATGTGTATGTAATACGTCAAAACAACTTAAATGTATGTAATGTATGCAGAGTACATCATGAGAAACGCTGGACTGGAAGAAACACAAGCTGGAATCAAGATTGCTGGGAGAAATATCAGTAACTTCAGATATGCAGATGACACCACCCTTATGGCAGAAAGTGAAGAGGAACTCAAAAGCCTCTTGATGAAAGTGAAAGAGGAGAGCAAAAAAGCTGGCTTAAAGCTCAACATTCAGAAAACGAAGATCATGGCATCCGGTCCCTTCACTTCATGGGAAATAGATGGGGAAACAGTGGAAACAGTGTCAGACTTTATTTTCTGGGGCTCCAAAATCACTGCAGATGGTGACTGCAGCCATGAAATTCAAAGATGCTTACTCCTTGGAAGAAAAGTTATGACTAACCTAGATAGCATATTCAAAAGCAGAGACATTACTTTGCCGACTAAGGTCCGTCTAGTCAAGGCTATGGTTTTTCCAGTAGTCATGTATGGATGTGAGAGTTGGACTATGAAGAAGGCTGAGGGCCGAAGAATTGATGCTTTTGAACTGTGGCGTTGGAGAAGACTCTTGAGAGTCCCTTGGACTGCAAGGAGATCCAACCAGTCCATGCTGAAGGAGATCAACCTTGGGATTTCTTTGGAGGGAATGATGCTAAAGCTGAGACTCCAGAACTTTGGCCACCTCATGTGAAGAGCTGACTCATTGGAGAAGACTCTGATGCTGGGAGGGATTGGGGGCAGGAGGAAAAGGGGACGACAGAGGATGAGATGGCTGGATGGCATCATGGACTCAATGGACGTAAGTCTGAGTGAACTCTGGGAGTTGGTGATGAACAGGGAGGCCTGGCGTGCTGCGATTCATGGGGTCGCAAAGAGTCAGACACGACTGAGTGACTGAACTGAACTGAATGTTTATTAAAAAATAAAACAAAGATTTCATCTTAAATCTAGAGCTTTCATTAGTTATCAGGATGGCTTTCTATGTCTGTACGATTGTCAGATCAACTGAAATACTTCATTAGTTCAAATGTGGGTATTTTGCACACTTCTCAAAGTGTGCAAATGTACACTTCTCAAAGCAACGCAGTGAAGTCATACTCACGGTGTTACCAGGTACTAGGCATGCTTTCAGAGCTTTGCATACGTTAATTAGTTTCATCATCTCAACCCTATGACGTCGAAGCTGTTAATAGGCAGTGGAGATAGAGAAGTTAGGTAAGTTGCCCAAGATCTCATGGTAGGTGGCAGGGCAGGGCTGGGAATCAGACCTAGCTAGTCTAACTTCAAGTATCTGTTCTTAATCAGCATGTGGCTCTGCTTCTTAGCTAGAGAGGGCCAATGTTCTCTTCTGGCTTTTTCTGATGCTTTGGTAGGGGTCATGGGTTCTGAAGTTTCATTCTAGTCTCTTTTTCTCGATCATATCACATAGTCTTCCTGAATGTTGTAATTTTTATTTACCTTCTACTGTGAGACATTTCTCTGCACCCACAAAGCTATGCTGAGGAATGGGGAGGAGTGCTCTCTTGGACTGTGGTAGTTAAGGAGGAAGGCATCGTTAGTTTTTTCAGATGGATCAGTAGAAAATGAGTTGATAAACACTTATTCTCCACTGAGATGCAGAGAGAAGACCTTTCTATTGTTACACACAAGTTAGGGATAAGAGATTCTCTATAACCAAATACATGGCTTTGGAGAAATTCAGTCCCAAGTGGGTCTTCTGGGCCTGTAGAGTTAAGTTGCTTCTCCAAGGGTGACACGTATCAAGTTAGTAGGTACAATCCTCTCCAATGTAACTCACAAGCACCTGCTAGGACCACTGGGCCATCAAAAGGAGGTGTGATACCAGAGATCTTTGCCCCTGGCTTAGAATAAAGGCTTCTTATTTTTTTCAGGGTACCAGTAGTATGTCCAACTTGATTGTTAACATTGTTCGAGGGAGAGAGAAAAAGAGAAAGAAGGGGAAAGGAGAGAAGGAGGAGAAGACAGATGGAGAGGAAGAGAAGGGATAAGAGAAGAAGGAAGAGGTGGAGGAACAGGAGGAGGAGGAGAATATGAAGAGAACAGTGGGAGGGCCAAGAAAACAGGTTCAGAAGCTTGGCTATTGGTGACATCACTTTAATTAGAATATTTAGAAACATTGGCGTATTACGTATTTTCTTATGTGCATGTAAATGGTGGTCTACTTCCTAAATGTATCACCTAAGAAAGAACTGCATATATAATGTTCAACCCCAAATGATAATTCAATTAAATAAACCTTTTCAATGTTGCCAAATAAGGTTGTTCCCATTTGAACTGGGTGCGTGGGTTGTTCCCATGAAACTTGTGAATCATGCATGAACACACTGGCCAGATATTTCTATCCAGCCAAATAGCCAAAGGATTCATTTCCTATAAAGTCATTTGATCACAGTGTCGAAACAATGTATCCCAGACTTGCTTGACTGATACTAACCCATGGCACTGTCTCATGGACGCTGGTTGCCTTGGCCTAGGAACTCTTCCTAGCATGGATGGCATACCTCCTTTCTTTTTTGGGACACTTACCTTTTCTCCTGAATTTTAATCTCTTTCTCCCTTCCTCTCATTTGGAAAGGGCATTTGCTTTTCAAATACCATTTACTATCAAAACTTGAATTTAATTTTTTCTTTATTTCATTTTTTTAAGCTCTTTATTTTGTATTCAGTTATAGCTGATTAACAATATTGTGACAGTTTTATGGGAACAACGAAAGGACTTGGCTATACACATACATGTGTGCCTTCTCCCCCAAACTCCCCTTCCATCCAGGCTGCCACATAACATTGAGCAGAGTTTCATGTGCCAAACAGAAGGTCCTTGTTGATTACCCATTTTAAATATAGCAGTGTGGACCTGTCCATCCCAAATTCTCTAACACCCCTTCCCCTTATTGTTCACCTGGGCAACCATAAGTTTGTTCTTTGAAAACTTCAATTTTAAATCAAAACAAACAGAATTAGGATAAACCTACTCAAGCAATGAATAAGATAGTTTTCTCCTTTGTTTGAGAGATGGAAATTAAGGGAATTAATAATAATAACATACAATTATTAACTTATAAAGAACTTAAAGAGCTTATTGATAGCATCAAATTGCTTTTGAAAGAACTCAGAGAGAGGAATTGTAGGACGTTTTGTCAAGTGTCATTTCCTATGTCCAGAGGACTAGACACAATGAGTGACATCAGGAATTGTAAGGGAAACTAAAGATGTTAGATCAGGAAGATTCTGGTGAGGATCCAGAGCGCAGGGAAGTCAGATGATGCTCCTAACGATTAGACCTGAATGGCACTGTCTTGTAGCCCAGGGTGGTTTCCATCAGACCCAATTTCACCTCTATCTACACAGATGTGACAAAGAGTGAGAAGCAGAAGAGAGAGTACTGGATTCTCTTACTGACTGCATAGTGATGGGCAGTCCTCCATCTCCGATATGAAAAAAACCCAAAACTATTAGATGCCACAAAAATACTTTCCTAGTTTTCAAATAGATATGAGCACTCTCATGCTCACTGTGGCACTATTCTCAAGAACCAAGAGAAAAAAACAAGCATCTCTGTTCATTGATGGATGAATGTGGATGAATGTAACAACAACAACAAAAAACCCCACATACACACACAAACACACACTGAGCCTTAAAAAAGGAAATCCTTCAGTATGTGGCAACATGTCTGAACATTACACTAAATGAAATAAGCACAGAAGGACTAAAAATGCATAATTCCATTTATATGAATGATTTTAAATAAAGTCATCAAACCAAAGGATAGAAGTTGCCAGGGGCTTGGATGAAGGGAAAGGGGGAAGTTACTAACCAACAAGTATAAAATTTTAGCTATACAAAATAAATACATTCTAGAAATCTACTATATAGTAATGTGTCTAACAAAACTATTGTCACTTAAAAAATCTGTTAAGAGAGTCGATCTCATGTTAAGTGTTCTTACCACAGAAAAGTAAAATTTAAAATAAAAGCACTTAATCTATGAATTTTTGGACAAAGAGAACTATCAGTGCTAATGACATAAAGACTCCTGGGATGGTTTCTCACTAGAAGCAATGACAAGCAAGCTGGAGAAAGGTGCATTGAATGGTTGAAAAATAATCTGTTGCTGCTGTGAATTGTTTCTATTCTTGGACACTGATTATATAAAGTATCAGGTGCTATTTTGACTTTTGGGAATACCAGACCACCTGACCTGCCTCTTGAGAAATCCGTATGCAGGTCAGGATGCAACAGTTAGAACTGGACATGGAACAACAGACTGGTTCCAAATAGGAAAAGGAGTATGTCAAGGCTGTATATTGTCACCCTGCTTATTTAACTTCTATGCAGAGTACATCATGAGAAATGCTGGACTGGAAGAAACATAAGCTGGAATCAAGATTACCAGGAGAAATATCAATCACTTCAGATATGCAGATGACACCACCCTTAGGGCAGAAAGTGAAGAGGAACTAAAAAGCCTCTTGATGAAAGTCAAAGTGGAGAGTGAAAAAGTTGGCTTAAAGCTCAGCATTCAGAAAACAAAGATCATGGCATCCAGTCCCATCACTTTATGGGAAATAGATGGGGGAAACAATGGAAACAATGTCAGACTTTACATTTCTGGGCTCCAAAATCACTGCAGATGGTGATTGCAGCTATGAAATTAAAAGACACTTACTCCTTGGAAGAAAACGTATGACCAACCTAGACAGCATATTCAAAAGCAGAGACATCACTTTGCCGACTAAGGTCTGTCTAGTCAAGGCTATGGTTTTTCCTGTGGTCATGTATGGATGTGAGAGTTGGACTTTGAAGAAGGCTGAGGGCCGAAGAATTGATGCTTTTGAACTGTGGTGTTGGAGAAGACTCTTGAGAGTCCCTTGGACTGCAAGGAGATCCAACCAGTCTATTCTGAAGGATATCAGCCCTGGGATTTCTTTGGAAGGTATGATGCTAAAGCTGAGACTCCAGAACTTTGGCCACCTCATGCGAAGAGTTGACTCATTGGAAAAGACCCTGATGCTGGGAGGGAATGGGGGCAGGAGGAGAAGGGGATGACAGAGGATGAGATGGCTGGATGGCATCACGGACTCGATGGACGTGAGTCTGAGTGGACTCCTGGAGTTGGTGATGGACAGGGAGGCCTGGCGTGCTGCGATTCATGGGGTCGCAAAGAGTCAGACACGACTGAGTGACTGAAATGAACTGAACTGAACTGAAGGAAATCAAAGTACTTAAAATTCAGCCTTACTATTGTGTAGTGCCATTCTATCTGTTGGTTTCTTTATTTTTTTGTATTTTATTTTTTATTTTCTATACAAGTTTGAAAGACAATTTTCCCATTGACAGTTATTACAAAATAACTTTATTTTGTTGGTTTCTTTATCTTTTATATGGGATTATTAATAGTAACCACTTTATGGTAGTGTTTTGAGAATTAAATGAGTTAATAACACTTGCTGCTGCTAAGTCACTTCAGTCATGTCTGACTCTGTGAGACCCCATAGACGGCAGCCCACCAGGCTCCCCTGTCCCTGGGATTCTCCAGGCAAGAACACTGGAGTGGGTTGCCATTTCCTTCTCCAATGCATGAAAGTGAAAAGTGAAAGTGAAAAGTAAAATTGAAGTCGCTCAGTTGTGTCCGGCCCTCAGCGACCCCATGGACTGCAGCCTTCCAGGCTCCTCCATCCATGGAATCTTCCAAGCAAGAGCACTGGAGTGGGGTGCCATTGCCTTCTCCACTTAATAACAGATTTATTATTGATGAACCCACTGTATAAACAGGTGGATGGATATGTGGAGAAGTAGCTGTCTGCAAGTGTGGTCATCTAGCAAGCTCATTTCAGAACCTAAAGAAAGCCCCTGACAAAGGTATCACATCATCCAGAACTTTAAATCAAAATAACCTTGTCAGATAGAAAGCAGTGGCTTTTAGTTCAGTGTACATGCTTCAGCTGAAGATATTTGTTTAAATTTGCATTTCAGGGTCCCACACCTGGAGATGCTAATGCAGGAGGTCTGGGATAGGGCTCCCAAATTTGAATTTTACAAGCTCTCCAGGGGATCTAGACGTAGATAGTTTCTGGGTCAACTGGAGATTTCCTGGTGGAAAGTAACGCAAGAGGTTATCACTAACCCAGTTCTTGGGGAAATTATTTAAGGCTGCTTTTTCTAACTAGAAATTTCTGTTAGTAATGGCAGTATTGATAATAATATCAACTAACAGTTACTGAATACATGCTGTTCATCAGCTACTCCTTTAAGCACTTTACATGCTCTATAGTTCACTTAATGTTCAGGATGATCTGGTATTGCTAATGCCCTGATTTCACAGATGAGGAAAGTAAGGTCCAGGAAGGGTCAATAAACAGTCTGAGGTCTCACAGTGAGGAATCAGAGGTGGGATCTGAACTCAGACTCCAGAGAACATGCTGTTTCCTGATTTATGATTGATTTTTGAGCTATGCTAAAGTTATACTTTAAAAATTTTTTATTTTGTTGAAGTATAGTTTAAAATGTTGTGTTTGTTTCAGGTGTACAGCAAAGTGATTAAGTTACACATAGATATGTATCAATTTTTTCCAGATTTTTTTTCCTTACAGGTTGTTACAAAATGCTGACTTTAGTTCCCTGTGCTATACAGTAGGTCCTTGTTGGTTATTTTATATATAGTAGTATGTATCTATTAATTAAAGAATCCTAATTTATCCCTCCTCCCTTCTTCTTTGGTAACCACAATTCTTTTTTTTAATCGAATCTCTCCTTTTCCTCTCCATTAGACCCTTATGTACTGTACTCTTGGCCTATACCTAACTAATAAAAAAACCCTTTAACTCCCTCCTGTGGCTGTATAAGATATTATTTAGCTTCCTGGGAAAGTCCAGACCCACTTATCACCTTTGAAAGGTTTGGCCACTCATATACAAAGTCCAGTAGATAGTTTTACCTTTCCTTATATAGAGAAACACTTAAGAAATCCATTAGCTGTTGAGTGGTCAAATCCCCTCTTCACCACGCAGTTTATAATAATTCACTTCAATTATGGAAGGCATGTGGGAGACTGCTCTGAGCAGAAGAAAGATATCCTATTTCTGGGAAAAGTTGACAATGGCATTGCCGTATCAGCCCAAGGTTTCTCTGAATCCAGCAAGGCTCCTAAACCCTGAGCCTTGTTGGAATCGAACCTCAGAGCAGACTCTGCAGCTCTGATCTTTCCTTAGTTGGTTTCCCAGATAGTGTGGGTAGTGTGTACAGGGTTGACTGGCGACTACCTCTGAACCAGAAACAAAGGAAGAAGATATGGAAGGAAAGGACATATGCCTAGATTTCAATATAAGGAATAAAAACTCCTTTCTGCACAGCGTTTTACAGCTTACAAGACCCTTTCACCATCATTATCTCCTTTTTTAAAATTTATGGCACGTTTTATTGAGTATCAATGTTGTCACTATTTGCTTAAGACGTAAGTCCCCATCGCCATGAGATATTTAGTGAGGTCAGAGAGGAAGGAGCTTTCCTTGAAATCTTATAAGATTTCAGTTTTAATGAATTTTGGAAAAAATATTGATTTTAAGGGTCATAGACCACTTGCATGGACTAAAGTTATGTTGATCACAAGATTGTTAAGGTGATTTTCATTAAAAGGTGATTTTCATCATTATCTCCATTAATCCTTCCAGCTATGCAACAGACAGGGCCCAGGTTATTATGTCCTTTTTGTTCAAGGGTACGCACACACTCGCACAAGCTGATTTAAAACTCTGTCTTGGAGTTTCTGACTCTAAACTGCATGCTTTTCCCACATTTCCATCCTTCAGTCTGAGATAGAATGCAAGGAAGTGCTGCTGCTGCTAAGTCGCTTCAGTCGTGTCCGACTCTGTGAGACCCCATAGACGGCAGCCCACCAGGCTCCCCTGTCCCTGGGATTCTCCAGGCAAGAACACTGGAGTGGGTCGCCGTTTCCTTCAATGCATGAAAGTGAAACGTGAAAGTGAAGTCGTTCAGTCGTGTCCGTCTTCACGACCCCATGGACTGCAGCCTACCAGGCTCCTCCGTCCATGGGAGTTCCCAGGCAAGAGTACTGGAGTGGGGTGCCATTGCCTTCTAGTGCTAATCAGGGGTAATTTGAGCATTCAGAGTTAAAAGAGATTATTGATAGAAAAGAGATCCCCCCCTGGGAGTTCTGCAATCCATTTGCTTAGTGTAATTTGCTACTTGTCTGGAGGAAGTGTAGGGCTAAGCTGTGAGCTAACCAATGCTTTCATCTTTGATGTGGCCACAGCCATCAACTGATACTGATACGTGCTCTAAGACTTCAAAGATGTTTTATTGAGTAGAACTGTGGGCTTGATCACAGGAGACTTATTTTATTCTTTTCATCCATCAAAGCTAAACACTATTAAAACTCTAAAATCATGACTGGAGAACTAAATTCATGCAGAAAGAATTTTAACATGAAATAAGATGGATAAAATTAGTTCTAGGGCTTATATAACAATAACATTCGCATAGTACTTTTCAGCATACAGAGCAGCTTCACATAGAAACTGCAGCACATAGAAACTTCATTTGACCATCACAACAACCCTGTGAAGTAGGCATGAATCTCACTTAACAAACAAGGGAATTAAATTTGATGATGGCTCAAGATTTGCCAGAGACATGGTTAGAAAGAATATAGGACTCAGGACTTTTGAGTTCACATTCTGTGCGTGGGTTGAAATTATTTACTGAAACCTCTGCAAAAGTAAAAAAAAAAAAATTGTACAGACTGATTTAAACCTCTGAGACCCTACTGAGAAGCTCTGATAATGGCTGGTACCTAAATGGTGCTTTCTCACATTGAGACTGCTTGCAAGCAGGAATTATTCTTGATTACTTCTCTGCAGAGTTTGTTGCTATTGAGTCCATTTCTCTATTCTGATAGATTGAAGCAGGCATCTAAGTTATTTTTTCATGGCACCTGTCACAAGGAGATAGAGGAGCAGGGTAATGTCTTGAGATTTCCAGCTACATGTGCTTTGTCAAACAATCAGAACTAAAGCCCATTCCCTAAAGAACAGAAAGAGAAATAGCAAACATTTAATGAAAGGATCCAAGATATTTTCTTCAAAATGCTCTGGATTCACACCCAACAATGATTCCCAATTCTTGATGAAAATATTTGGAGAGTCTGATACTTTGCAGTTTTGGAGAATGTGTACATCTTTAAAAATATTTTTGTGCATGGTGCTTCCCTGGCAGTCTGGTAATGAAGACTTGGTGCTTCCAATGCAGAGGGTGCGAGTTCTATCCTTAGTCCAGGGACTAAGATGTCACATGCCATGCAGGCAGACAAAATACGTACAACAAAATACATTCACACAAACAAATAAAAATGAGGAAAAGCTCCAGTCTTCATCTAGAAGGGGTGCAGAGAGAGAAGAGAGAATGGGAGATAAAGGACTTGAATATCCTCAAACCCATGAGTTGTAAAACTTAAGATTCAAGAAGCCCAAAAAATCTTGAGCATAATAAATAAAATAAGTAAAAAAATAAAAAAAAACATTTGAGAGCAGGCAGAGTGTGTACGTGTGGATAAACAGTCATTGAGACAATAGAGGTGAATAGGATTCAGACTCAAGATTATTCAAGGAAACTAAGTATTAAAGACTTTCCCTGTTCATGCCATTCCCACATAAGCTTCTTTCTATATACAAAGAAGGAGTTTAGAAGGGAAGATTTTAACTTTTCACCTTCATGATCTGTGGCCAAAACCAACCCTCAAACTTGTCTGACTGGCTCCAGAGAGGAACGTAAGTAAAAAGGCCTGAATAAACACAAGAGAACCTGCCCACCACCTGTGGAGTCAGGTAATGTAGGTCACCTTGTCACACCTACATATCAGTGCCTGACCTTCAGATACATGGGAAATGTGATTCCAGAGAAGTGTCATTTATTGTCCTGTTGGTGGCTATGTCTTAGGGAAGGAGCAGAATAAAAGATCTTGTATCTAGCAATGGGGACCCAATGTAGTAGCAAGAGACTAAGTACCTCAAGGGACTGAGGGGTTCTGGCAGAAACAAGGATTGGCCTCTCTTTCATGAATGAGAGTCGTTCTTATCACCTTGGGATGTCAGGCTTTGGCAGTTCTGGTGATGAAGCAAGGCTGTACGTGCTCGTGAGAAGAAATGACTTTCCCATCCTTGATCTCCTCGGTGATGGTGCAGATTTTAACCAGAATTCTGGGCAGTATGCTCCAGGCACTGCGGGACTCATGTATCCCACAGGGGCCTGAGGGTGACGTGTGAACTGGGGCTGTGCATTCCATGGTCCTAGCCTTGCTGGATATGCAAGCAGAAGGCTCATGCTTGATGGCACACGGGTGACAGGGAAGCCTAAGGAAAAACAGAATTTTGCTTGTGATTGAGGGAAGGCAGTGGTGGCTATGGAGAGACACGGCAGTGGTTAATTTTCAATATGTGTCGCTCAAAACAAGTACTTCCTAATACTTGCTTATTCATTTTGCACAAGCACCAGTGGAAGAAACAGAATCAGACCAGACCCATGGGAAAGCAGCGTCCTAGGTTTAGACGAGCTAGACTATGTAAGCTGCTATTACAGCCGATGCCCTAGTGTTGGATGAACAGGCCAGGCGTCCAAGACGGCGGTGGAGCCCAGGTCTGCCATTTGCCAGCTGGTGACCTCAGATAAGTCAGTTAACTCTCCAGAGCTTTAGCTTTTCATCTGTAGAATGGATACAGTGGCGACTCAACAGTGAGAAGGGACAAGTCAGAGGGCTTACTATCTGAAGAAAGGAAGTTAATCTGGTCTTTTTCCTCACGAGGTGTGAGTCACAGTACTTTTGGTGACCAATTTCCATCTATGGAAGAGTCCTCAACGCTTCATCCAAGATCTCCGAAGTACCTGCTGGGTGTCTATAAGTGACTAATCTTTAGAGAATTAGAGTTAGGAGGAGTTACAAGTGAGAACGCTTTAAGAAAGCATCATGTCTCTTTGATGGATGATTCAAGGTACTTTGGTATGTTACAGCTCCTCAGAGTGAGTGATCACATAGGTGAACATGGTGCTAATATAATGTGGACACGCCAGTGAAAAGATTGTTTCTGGGAAGGAAGTCTCCTTAGCAGCTGTATAGCCTGCATTTGGGGCATTAGTTTGGATGGAGTTGATTCAAAGAGCTCATAGTCCTTGTCAGTTCTTTATGAGTTGGTTAGCTTCTTATCATTAACAAAATTTTAGCTTCTCTAAAAGACGCTGGTACACACATGTGTACATGCTGCTCTTGGCCATCAAGGGCAAGTGACTGGACAAGGCTAGGAGTTTCATCCTGAGCAGAGCGTTTCTCCTAAGGGAACATGGATGTCCTATTTGATCTCATGACAGTCAGATTTTCATCTCAGTAGGGGAAAAATCTGTAAATCACCAGGAAGGTTCATCTTTGGGGAAACTATTTTTTCCCCTACTAATTTTTAAGACTTTTAGAAGCTAGCCAACCTGTAGGGACTCAATCTGGAGCACTGGCTCTGCAAAAACAATGCAGTTCAGCTCACCCCTCAAGTTTGGACTAGGTTACGATTGTAGGCCTCCAAAAGGCACAGCTCGAGAGAATGGATGGACTGTTTCTCCCCATCACTGATAAGAAGACCAAGGTGATTGTTCCCCGTTGCTGGTAGCAGCACGCATATGTGCGTGTTTGAGTCTTTTTCTTAGAGAAAATAAACTGCTTTTATTTTACGTACTTGCCATCTGAGCTCTCCAGAAGGCTGTGGTATGTGGCAATCTCACACTCCAGCCGGGACTTGACATCTAGCAGAATCTCGTATTCTCGGTTCTGTCTTTCCAGGCCCCCCGGATCTCTGCCAGCTGAGCCTCTAGGTTATCGATCAGACACTGGATCTGGGCCAGCAAGGCTGCGTAGCGGGCTTCCGTTTCTGTCAGGGCACATTCCTGGGAGTCTCTCTATCACAGAGGAAGAAAGGAGAATTTCTAATGATGACTTCCTTAAACCCAAGTCATTTGTGATCAGCATCACTTTAAACAGTGTTTTGTTTTAAATGACAGGTACTAATGACTCTCTAAGCCCTTTTATTACTTCCTGACCAAACAAATCTAAAAATAAAATTATCAACTATGTTAAAACTCGCTTTTGTCTTTTTTCTTTGGACATCTCTTTAAATAATTATCTTCCTCTTTCTTAATCACCCAACAATCTCCAACCACATTCTCCTACCTAAAACAGAAAAAAAATTCCAACATATTTTACACTTAGGCACTGAAAACGCATTACCATGGCCCTTGCTTTATGAGGATTTGTACCTTAAAAAGGAAAAAAAAGAAGTGAGTGGCAGTTAGCCATAAACAATTCCTTCACTGGAGCAATTCCTTTACATGTAAAATATGAGAGTTGAAGCTTTGGTAATTAAAGTTCTTTCCTGATCTATCATTCTGTATGACTACATGTAATGGGATTTTAGTTTTCAATAACATATGACTTGCATGATTATTCCAATTTTTACAGATGAGAAAACCGAGGCTCAGGAATTTAAATGAGTTGACTCGCTGGTGACAAAACCAGCTTTGGGGCAAGGTCTTCCTAATACCCTTCATACCAGAGCATTTTAATAATTTCCTACTTCAGGGAGGCTGTAGAATGAGGAAGAAGTGGTTCCAGCTTTGGAACCTGCATTCTGGCTCAGACTTGAATTTCTTTTGTGACTTTTAACAAGTTACTTAATGCCTCAGGAGCTCATATCTCCATCTACAAAATAAGTGAGATGAAACTTCTCTTGGATTTGACTTGGTAAAGTCATCTTAGCTCTCTGAGCCTCATCTGTAAAATTGGCTTAATAATTATGCCACTTCCTTCAAAGATTATTTTAATAAATTTGATAGTTTGTAAAAGTGTTTTGCATATAATAAAATGCTCTTATAGAGTTTCCCAAAGTGTACTCCACGGATTATCATTGCTGTGAGATACTCTTTAAAAAAAAGGAGTCTATGGTCAAATGAGTTCTAAAATGCTGAATACTATATCTCCCTTTCTTGTTGATTCATGGTGAGCATCAGCTTACTGAAGGCCTGTAGGAAGGTACCCTGTTTTACCTTTGCTTAATCCAGGATTTTTCTGGCCTATTTGATCACAAAGTCTTTTTTTTTTTTTTGCACAGACCCTTAGGAAACAGAGAAACTGTTGTTCTAGGGACACACGTTGGGAAGCACAGCACCACACAGATGTCAGGGACTACTGCCACCACTGCTGTGCTGGGTTTGGTCACTGTTTCAGGTACCATTCGGTGCTGGGCCTGCAGTTCAATCTCCAGAGCATTCATGGTGCGTCTCAGATCAATGATCTCCTTCTGGTAGCATTGCTGTTGCTGAGTGCTGGTCATCACCTGCTGGTTCAGCTCCTCCATCTGAAACACAGTCAAAGGCCATCAAAGGATATCATGAATGGAAAACTTGACTGTGTTTCAAGGGCCTCTGGAAGTAGGATTAACTTTCTGTTTTGAATTTTCAACCCTCCCTACCTGTGTGTTGAACCACTGTTCTACATCTTTGCGGTTTGTCTCCATGATCGACTCGTATTGACATCTCATTTCTTGTAGAACCCGGTTTAGGTCAACAGAAGGGGCACTGGTCACTTCAATGTGGAGTCTGTCCCCAAGCTGGCTCTGTAAGGAACTGATTTCCTACGGAGAGAAAAGAATATGAAGTCACCTGATGAAGAGATGACCCTCTTGTGTTCTTGTTTCAGTCTAACAGTGATAATTTAGCTTAACTGCATCTGAAAGAAAGCCCACAATAAAGGAATACATGCTTTACAGGTGCTATTGTATGGCAAAAACCACTACAATATTGTAAAGTAATTAGCCTCCAATTAAAATAAATAAATAAATTAAAAAAACATATTATGACTTAAGGCTATTTCAGATATAACTGTGTGTTTAAGTATGTATAATATTACAAGGAATTAACTAGCAAGATCAGGATTTAAAAGAACTTAGATCATTTCCATGGGTAACAGGTGAAGTGACATAGAGGTGAAATTTATAACGAGAGATCATAGTCTTTATGATGCCAATATGTCCTTATGCCACTATTGACTTATACCAATAGTGGCAGTAGTCTGTGCAGAGATGCCTATAAAAAAAATGGGAAACCTGTGAGCACAGGTTTTCCAAGCAACCCAATGGTTGCTTCCTTTTCCTGGAAAAACTAGAGAGGACAGTGGAGGCTTCAGATATTGTGTTATAGGCAACAGATTTGAAACACATTGAATCAATGAATGGTAGTAGTAGTAGATATAATCAAGATAAAACAGAGTAGTGGCTAGTGGGGACAACTTTTGTCAAATTCAACTTAAAAAAATTGATGCTACTTTTAGAAACTTAATTTGTAATAACTCTCTTGATCTTTCTCTAACCTGTTCATGGTCGTTTTTGAGGCAAAGGAGCTCCTCTTTCAGAGACTGGACTTGTGCCTCCAGGTCAGCCTTGCCCAGCGTCAGTGCATTCAGGATCTGCTGTAGGCCATTGGTATCTGCCTCCACTAGCTGGCGTAGGGACACCTCAGCTTCGTGCCTATAAAAATGAGACATGAAAAGACAGGCATTAAAACATAGATGGTATAAATCAAGCCAAGAAGAACTTTCTTCTGTATTTTTCACTAGGCTTCTCATTTCTTATGTTTCTATCAGAGGTTTTATTCTCTTTAGAGGTGGAGTCATTTGAAAACATCACTACTCAGTTATGCAATCCGTGGGTTCTCAGATTATACAGTTAGGCAATTATGCAGTCCATGGGGTCGCAAAGAGTTGCAAAGAGTTGGACATGACTGAGCAACTGAACTGAACTGAACTGAATTATGATCCTTAGTTTGCCAGTGATGTTCCATTGTTATTTAAGATGAGTGAGTTTATCGTCCTTCCACTAGAGGCAGTGCAGTGTAAGTGCAAAGAGCAAAATTAAGATTTAGCAAGCTTGGGTCCAAGTTTTCATTTTGCCTTGTACTAGTTTCATGCCATGGACCCTGTTAAATCTCAGTTTTCTCACCTTAAATGGGATAGGAATACATTAGTTCTGTTTATCTTATTGACTATTGTGCAGGTAATCAGATGTGTTCATATGTTATAAACTGCAGATATTGGATGCATGTCAGTGGTGGTGAATCTCAGTCATTTATATTGAGTTTGGAGGTCCTCTCTGGGCTGGTGCTGACATGGCATGGGCAAGAGAGTTAGTAGACTTGGAGATGATCTTACTGGGACTGTGTAGCATCAGACACAGGGTGAACCCTGTCATGAACGACAGAGTTGGGTGGGCTTACTTGGCTCTCAAGTCATCAGCAGTCAGTTTGGTGTTGTCAGTTTGTGAAACCAGCCTGGAATTCTCAGCCTTGGTACACAAGATCTAGAATTAAGAAGTTGCACACACAAATGAGACAAACACCAAGATATCCTCCTTTAAAAGCCTCCAAGGGGCTTATGTGTGTTTCAGTTGACAGTGGGAGGTGAGTTAGACTTTTCATAGCTATGCTGGTATGCTGGGGAACTTTGGGAAGTCAGAGTTTTTTGTTATTTTCCTAAAAGGTCAGAAAAAACTTACTTCAACAAAAACTCCTGTAGATGTTTTACTGTTAAAATATAAAGTTCATTGCATATTTGCATAACATACCATGGTCCGCTAGAATGTTCCTACTATGAGGGTGAGACATTTTAGTTCACCAATATGTTCCCAGAGCCTAGAATAATGTCTGGTACATTGTTGCTGGTGCCCAATAAATATTTTTTGAAAAAATGTAACAGAAAAAAAAATTCATGTTGTGTAGCAGCAGCATATCATTCAGAATGGGAAATTTAGGTTTGGCATGGGAAGAAACTAGACAATTTGGGATGATGAAATGAGCATAAAAGGAGAAAAGAGCGATGATGATTGAAAAAAATGGATGAAAGTTAGATTGTTTAGGAACTTGTTTAAACAAAATTCATTTTCTCAGATCCCTGTTTTCTATTTTTTGTTAAAGAAATGGCAGCAGATGTTAATATATTTTCATCATGTATTATCTGATAGCAGAGTATAACTCTGGAAAATGAAAAACTGTAAAACTCTAAATATTGCCTCAACAATTTCATTCAAGAAATTTTCTTATTCTACAAAATATTTTTCAGTATAAAATGAACTAAAATATTTAAGTTTAGCAAATGACTGTTGCTTCAAGCACATCAACTCACAATGTGACTATACATGTTCCTAAGAATCTTACCTTTTGCTGGAGCTCCTCAATGGTTGCATAGTAGGATAGGTAGTCAGGACACATGACCGAGAGTTCTTTGTTACATTCTTCCTGGATTTTACACTCCAATGCAGCGTTCTCTCGTTCCAGCATTTGTACCTTTTCCAGATAGTTAGCAAGGCGATTGTTCAAGATTTTCATGCTCTCTTTCTCATTACTTTCGATGCCACCTTCACACCAGCCACAATCATCCAGAAAGGGACAGGTGTTGAAGTTGCTGATTAAGCAGAGGGGTGTGAGAGAAAAGCAAGGAGTTGGTTTGTAGTCCTGGGACTGGAGAGTTCTCAGAACATGGCCAGTTGGTTGACAGCTATTGGCTTTAAGACCACCATGCTGGCAGCTGGTGTTAGGAAGGATGGTTGTTAAATTTGTAATTCCAGAACAGCTTTGGCATGGTGTTGCAGAAGACATAGTTGTACAGCCCTTAGTATCCAGAGTGTGTGCCCAGCTTTGGCTGATTTCAAAGTCTGTGGTCTCCGGGATCCAAAGCTCAAGGCAACCACGACTGAGTCTGAATTCCAAGCCTCTTGGCTTTTTCCTCTTTGAAGTACTTATATAGCCTTTGCTCTAGGTGGTGTCACAGTAGGCAGGAAGTTTTCCTTTCTAATGTTTATATACCAATCCCACAGGAACATCTCATTAGTCTGTTTTTTACTTGCCTGAGAAGAGCTACTTGTCTCATAAAAATGTGTATTTAGGCTGTTACTAAGTTATTACCAATCACAACTACTACTTATCGTTAGATTCAGAGCTTCACCTTATGTCTTCAAAAGGATCTGTTGTCATGATTCTAACAGCATCCATTATTAAGCAAGTGTGAGTATGTTAAGTCCATTAAGTCCATTAAATCCTTGACCTCTTCCCATGGCATTAAGCTTGATCAGGAATGAGTCCATCCTTCTCTTCCTTTCTTCTCTAAAAAGGGGAAACTATTGATATCTAATAATTATTGGTGAACTTAGAAATCAGTAGTTTATTTTGGTATGTCCAACAGAATTTCCCATTTCCATTGTTCTGACATGTTGGTCTTAAGACTCTTAAATAATTGCTAGATTTCTGTTTTAGGTTTCCAGGTTGGGTTTGATTGCTAATAGGAAATTCCTTGGAAAACAGGCTGGTTACCTTTTGAGTTTCCAAAACTCACACTTTTAGTACTCAGTGTTTGTTTGTTGTATTACATTAGCTAAAAATTTGCCGTGGTGTTGGTTTATGTTTGCTGTTCAAACATGATCTTCTGCAAGATAAGTGTGCTCTTTTTCAGGAATACTTAGCATTATCCTTAAGAAATACTTTATTAGTATTTTGTTCTTGATCCTTTCTGGAGGACCTAGGAGACAATAATTTCCTTACCTTTTCCAGCTTCTAGAGGCTATCCACGTTCCTTGACTTGCTGGCCCTTCCATCCTCAAAGCCAGCAGTAGCCAGTCAAGTTTTACTCACATCGCATCACTCAAACACTGACTCTTCTGCTTCCATCTTTCACATTTAAGGAAGAAGAACCCTTGTGATTACATTGGACTGATGTCATCTAGGATAATCTTTCTATTTTAAGGTCAGCTGATTAGTAACCTTTCTTCTCCTTTGTCATGTAGCCTAACATATTTGAAGTTTCTTGGATTAAGATAGGAACATCTTTAGGGGCCATTATTCTGCCTAACACACAATGGAAGGGAAAAATGCTATTTACAGTAGTATCATAAAATGTAAAATATGCAAGGATAAATTTAGACAGGTATAAGATGATGCTATTGAAGTGCTGCACTTATCAGCAAATTTGGAAAACTCATCAGTGGCCACAGGACTGGAAAGGGTCAGTTTTCATTTTAATCCCAAAGAAAGGCAATGCCAAAGAATGTTCAAATTGTCATACAACTGCACTCATTTCACACATCAGCAAGATTATGCTCAAAATCCTTCAAGCTAGGTTTTAGCAGTACAGGAACCGAGAACTTCCAAATGTACATCTGGATTTAGAAAAGGCGGAGGAAAAGCACATCCAGTGTTAAAAGAGCTGTGTGGGCTCCTGAGAGGTGGGTCAGAAGAGCGGACACTAGCATCATGAATATATTTGTTCGGAAGATCAACTTTGATGCACTCTTTAAATTTTCCCGCATAACCCCCTTGACACAGCAGCACCTGAAGAAGGTCTACACCAGTTGTGCCCTCTGTATATCTGTGGCGGCTGCAGGGGCCTCTGTCCATGTGGTCACCCATTTCATTCAGGCTGGCCTGCCCTCTGCCTTGGGCTGTCTGGGGTTGGCTGATGGCGACACCTCACAGCCACGAAACTAAGCAAAAAGACTGGGACTTCTGTCTGGATTTCCTTTCCTTACAGGAGTTGGCCTGGGCCTTGCTCTGGACTTGTGCAGTGCCATCAACCCCAGCATCCTTCCCACTGCCTTCCTGGCCCCAGCAATGATCTCCACTTGCTTCACCCTGAGTGCACTCTGTGCCAGGCACCGTAACTACCTCTTTCTAGGAGGTATCTTGATGTCAGCCATGAGCCTGATGCTCTTGTCTTCCCCGGAGAACCTATTCTTCGGATCTATTTGGCTTTTCCAGGCAAACTTGTATGTGGGGCTGGTGGTCATGTGTGGCTTTGTCCTTTTTGATACTCAACTCATTATTGAAAAGGCTGAAAATGGAGATAAAGATTATATCTGGCACTGTATTGACCTCTTCTTAGATTTCGTAACTCTCTTCAGAAAGCTCATGACGATCCTGGCTATGAATGGGAAGAATAAGAAGAAGAAGCGAGCAGCCATCTGGCTTTCCCCAATTTGACTTCCTTTCCCTCCACCTCTCTTTTCCTCTTTGCATACATTACAGTTGGCGTGTTCTGTGATGTTGAAAAGCATCAGAAAAAAAAGGCAGAGGAACCAAATATCAAATTGCCAATATATGCTGGATCATAGAAAGAGCAAGGGGATTCAAAAAAAAAAAATCTACTTCTTCTTCATTGACTATGGTAAAGCCTTTGACTGTGTGGATCACAACAAACCGTGGAATAGTCTTAATGAGATGGGAATACCAGACAACATGACCTACCTCCTGAGAAACCTGTATGTAGGATAAGAAGCAGCATTTAGAACTGGACATGGAATAACAAACTGGTTCAAAATTGGGAAAGGAGTACATCAAGCCTATATATTTTCACCCTGCTTATCTATCTTATATGCAGAATACATCATGCAAAATGCTGGACTGGATGAAGCACAGCTGGAATCAAGATTGCTGAGGGAAACATCAACAACCTGAAATATGCAGATGATACCACTTTAATGACATAAATTGAAGAGGAACTAAAGAGTCTCTTGATAAAGGTGAAAGAGGAGAGTGAAAAAGCTGGCTTAAAACTCAACAATCAAAAATGAAGATCATGGCATCTGGTCCCATCACTTCATGGCAAATAGAAGGGGAAAATGTAAACAGTGTTAGATTTAATTTTTTAGGCTCAAAAATCAGTGCTGATGGTGACTGTTGCCATGGAATTAAAAGATGCTTGCTCCTTGGAAGAATAGCCATGACAAACCTATACAGTGTATTAAAAAGCAGAGACATCACTTTGATCACTCTGCCAACAAAGGTCTGTATAGTCAAAGCTATGATTTTTCCCACAGTCATGTTTGAATGTGAGAGTTGGACCATAAAGAAGGCTGAGTGCTGAAGAATTGATGCTTTAGAACTGTGGTGTTGGAGAAGACTCTTGAGAGTCCCTTGGACAGTGAGGAGATCAAACCAGTCAATCCTAAAGGAAATCAACCCTTAATATTCATTGGAAGGCCTGGTGCTGAAGCTGAAGCTCCAATACTTTAGCCGCCTGATGTGAAGAGGTGACTCACTGGAAAAGGCCCTAATACTAGGGAAGATTGAGGGCAAGATAAGGGAGGTTGAGATGGTTGGATGGCATCACAGACTCAATGGACATGAGTTGAGCAAACTCAGGGAGACTGTGAAGGACAAGGAAGCCTGGCATCCTGCAGTTCATGGGTTTGCAGAGTCAGACATGACTTAGTGACTGAACAACAGCAGATGTAAAAACTCTCAATGAAATATTAGCAAACTGAATTCAACAATACCTGAAAAGGATCATATACTACAAACAAATGGGATCTATCTCAGGCATGCAATGGTTCAATATTTATGGGTCAGTCAATGTGACACACCACATTAACAAACTGAAGAATAAAAACTATATGATCACCCCAATAGACTGAGAAAAAGGTTTTGAAAAAATTCAACATCCATTTATTAAAAAACTCTCAATAAAGTGGGTGTAGAGGGAACATAACTCAGCAAAAATGGATCATATGTGACAAGCCCACAGTTAACATTGTACATAATGATGAACATTGAGAGTATTTCTTTTAAGATCAGGAAAAAGATGAGACTCATTCTCATTACTTTTTTCAACATAGTATTGGAAGTCTTAGCTACAACAATCAGAGAAGGAAAAGAAGTATAAGGAATCCACACTGGAAAGAAAGAAGTAAAACTGTCACTGTTTGCAGATGATGTATTACTATATATATATAAAATATCCTAAAGAAGCACCCCAGAACTAATGAGAACTAATGAATGAATTCAGCAAAAGCTGGAGATACAAAATTAATATACAGATATCTGTAGCATTTCTATATACTAACAGAAAATTATCAGAAAGAGAAATTAAAAAAATAATCCCATTGAAATTACATCAGTAATAGAATACCTGGGAATAAATTTAATCAGAAGGTGAAAGAATTGTATTCTGAAAACTATAAAACATAGGTGAAAGAACTGAGGACTCTGCAAACAAATGGAAATATATACTGTGCTTATGGACTGGAAGACATAAAATTATTAAATTAACTATATTACCCCAAACAAAATCATTGCAGATGGTGAGTGCAGCTATGAAATTAAAAGACACTCCTTGGAAGGAAAGTTATGAACAACCTAGACAGCATATTAAAAAGCAGAGACATTACTTTGCCAACAAAGGTTCATCTGGTGAAGGCTGTGGTTTTTCCTGTGGTCATGTATGGATGTGAGAGTTGAACTATAAAGAAAGCTGAGTGCCAAAGAATTGATGCTTTTGAACTGTGGTGTTGGAGAAGACTCTTGAGAGTCCCTTGGACTGCAAGGAGATCCGACCAGTCCATTCTAAAGTAGATTGGTCCTCTGGGTTGTCTCAGTGCACCAGCCCCAAGCATCCAGTATCACACATTGAACCTGACTGGCAACTAGTTTCATATATGATATTATACATGTTACAATGCCATTCTTCCAAATCATCTCATCCTCTCTCTCTCCCACAGAGTCCAAAAGACTGTTCTATACATCTGTGTCTCTTTTGCTGTCTCACAAACAGGGTTATTGTTACCATCTTTCTAAATTCCATTCCATTAGTATACTGTATTGGTGTTTTTCTTCCTGGCTTACTTCACTCTATACTAAAATAAATAAATTTACATTAAAAAAGTAAAATAGATCAGTCCTGGGTGTTCTTTGGAAGGAATGATGTTGAAGTTGAAACTCTAATACTCTGGCCACCTGATGTGAAGAGCTGACTCATTTGAAAAGACTCTGATGCTGGGAAAGATTGAGGGCAGGAGGAGAAGGGGATGACAGAGGATAAGATAGCTGGATGGCACCACCAACTCAATGGGCATGGGTTTGGGTGGATTCTGGGAGTTGGTGACGAACAGGGAGACCTGGTGTACTGTGGTTCATGAGGTTGCAAAGAATTGGATATGACTGAGCGACTGAACTGAACTGAACCCAAGACAAAGTAGAGATGATGCAATTGCTATATAAATACCAAAGAAATTTTTCACAGAGCTGAGCAAGTAGTTGTAAATTTTGTATGGAAGCACAAAAGACCCAAATACTCAACGCAACCTTGAGAAAGAAGAACAAAGTAGTATCACATTCCCTGATTTTAAACCATACTACAAAGCTACATGAAATTAAGACGCTTACTCCTTGGAAGAAAACTTATGACCAACCTAGATAGTATATTCAAAAGCAGAGACATTACTTTGCCGACTAAGGTCCATAAAGTCAAGGCTATGTTTTTTCCTGTGGTCGTGTATGGATGTGAGAGTTGGACTGTGAAGAAGGCTGAGGGCTGAAGAATTGATGCTTTTGAACTGTGGTGTTGGAGAAGACTCTTGAGAGTCCCTTGGACTGCAAGGAGATCCAACCAGTCCATTCTGAAGGAGATCAGTCCTGGATGTTCTTTGGAAGGAATGATGCTAAAGCTGAAACTCCAGTACTTTGGCCACCTCATGTGAAGAGTTGACTCATTGGAAAAGACTCTGATGCTGGGAGGGATTGGGGGCAGGAGGAGAAGGGGACGGCAGAGGATGAGATGGCTGGATGGCATCACTGACTCGATGAACGTGAGTCTGAGTGAACTCTGGGAGATGGTGATGGACAGGGAGGCCTGGCGTGCTGTGATTCATGGGGTCGCAAAGAGTCGGACACGACTGAGCGACTGAACTGAACTGAAGCTACAGCAATCAAAACAGTACAGTATTGGCATAAAAACAGACAGATATACCAAGGGACAAAATAGAGAGCTCAGAAATAAACCCACACAGATATAGTCAATTAATTTATTGCAAAGAGTACAAGAATGAGGAAATAAATTCCTTCAGTTAGTGGTGTTTGGATAACTGGATAGAGCAATGTAAAAGAGTGAAAAGAGACCATTTTTCACACCATATACAAAAATCAACGCAAAATGGATTAAAGACTTAAATGCAAGATCCCAAATCATAAAATTTCTAGAAGAAAACATAGGCAGTATTCTCTCTTTGTAATTGGTCTTAGCCATATTAGCGATTCATGGGGTTGCAAAGAGTCGGACATGACTGAGTGACTGAACTGAACTGAACTGGATACAATACTTGGGAGGCCCCCATAAGGCTCAGCTCCCAGAAGCTCCCTGTCTGCCAGAAGCCCTGGGTGCACAGGTGGGTAGGGGGAGCCCACCGCCCTCTGCTTCAGCATGGGCGGGCAGCTCTGGAAGGAGGACAAGGTATTCCAGCCTCCAGTTCTACCTCGAGATGCAGCCGCATCACAGAGCCAAGAGTCTGGCTGAGGGATGCTTCACTGAGGCCCTAGGACCCTGGTCACCTCCCCTTCCATCTCCTCTCTCCCCTCATCCCTCTCCTCTCCCTCAGGGACTCTCAGTGGCTCCCACATGGGGTCTCTGTGCTCCGGTGCCGTGTCTGCCTTCTCCTCGGGCCCTTGTGTTCGGCTATGATCAGCCTCTGACACTCTGTCTACTTTCTGTACTTGCTTTTTTTATACCAGCACCATGAGCTGGGGTCCCTCCTCCAGCCTCGCATCCATCCCTCCTCAGAGCAAGGCCTCCCTGGGTGGAGAAAGCACAAAATGAGGAGGAGGGAGGGGATGGAATGAAAGACAGAGAAAGGGCAGAGGAAGAAAGGAAAACGATGCTACATCTGCGGAAGGAAACATCCCTCTGGGCCCAGGACTTGGCTTCCAGCATCACAGCCCCTGGGACTCAGGCGGAAATAAGGTCTCAGGGCAAGGGGAAGAAGGGGGAACGTCCTCCACCAAGTGCGCCCTGAGTCCGGGACCTGTGGGGCTCCTAACCAGCGCAGGCACTTGCAGGAGGAGCTGTGGGGAGGGCGAGAGGACACCGTGGGGGCTGCCACGCCCAGCCCAGGAGATGCGGAGGCTGGGCTGCTGAGGCAAACAGGCAGTGTGTGTTATTCTTACCGCAGACCAGAACTATGTTCCCTGTTGAAATGCTTGGCTCCACAGCTGCTGAAAATCCTCTGGTACTTGGAGACAAATGATGCAAGTCAAGCGGGGCTGACGGCCTGCGCTGGGCCAGGCGAGAGCTGGCTGATGTGGGCTCTGTCCCCAGCTCATCCATCACACCGCAGGGGACTCCCGGGGGCCACTGGGCTCTCACACAGTGGTGTTTACATTTGAACATGGTTGTGAAACTTCCAGAAAAAGAGAGAGGGGCTCACCACACTGGGCAATTGGGCTGCTGGTATGGGCAGCTGGCCTGGGCAGCGGAAGACGGGCTTCAGGGCCCCCCTTGTGAGCTGAGCCAAGTCGCAGAAGACGGGCAGGGGATGGGGGACAATCCCCAATGCCTGACGCAGCAACGCCTCCCTCGGGAGAGAGGAGGATGGCCACCTAAGTGGTTCCACAGGCCTGTCCTGGGGGGTGTCCACTGGGGCCTCACCCCACCCCACCCCCAGAACTTGTGTGGATTCAGTCAAACACACCTCATGGCAGGACCCTGCTCTCTTGCTCTTCCCTCACAGATGAGATGCTTTGCCCTGCACAGGCCAGGCTGATGCAGAAGTAGGGGGCAGGTCCAGAGCAGGGAGAGGGGCACTTGGGCCCATCCCCCCACCCAAAGCCAGGAGGAAAGCGCAGCTGCAGAGGCCCCTGGGGGGAGCTCTCTGCCGAGGCAGCTGCCAAGCCTGGCTAAAGAAGCCGGAGCACCTGTTTAATCTCGGGAAGAAGACTGTGAGTCGGGCTGTTTGCTCTAACACGCCCCATTAAATATTCCTGGAATCCAAATGCAAAAGGAAAAAATAGACCTCTTTGAAGTTCCAGGCAAAGGGAGAGCTGGGGGGTGGGGTGAGGGTGAGTCCAGGTACAGCTGGGCACTCTAGAAGGGAAGGCTGCCTCCACTGGTGGCATGGGGCTTGGCCAGCCAGGGTTCCAGGGCTGGGTGAGGGCATTATGCAGCTCCTCCTCTGCCCTCTAAATGGGTGTATCTGGGCACCAGTTAGTCCTTGGATTTGTAGGAAGTAGTGGGAAAACATTTCATGCAAAGATGGGCTCGATAAAGGACAGAAATGGTCTGGACCTAACAGAAGCAGAAGATATTAAGAAGAGGCGGCAAGAATACACAGAAGAACTGGACAAAAAAGATCTTCATGACCAAGATAATCACAATGGTGTGATCCCTTACCTAGAGTCAGACATCTTGGAATGCTAAGTCACATGGGCCTTAGAAAGCATCACTACGAACAAAGCTAGTGGAGGTGATGGAATTCCAGTTGAGCTATTTCAAATCCTGAAAGATGATGCTGTGAAAGTGCTGCATTCAATATGCCAGCAAATTTGGAAAACTCAGCAGTGGCCACAGGACTGGAAAACGTCAGTTTTCATTCCAATCCCAAAGAAAGGCAATGCCAAAGAATGCTCAAACTATTGCACAATTGCACTCATCTCACATGCTAGCAAAGTAATGCTCAAAATTCTCCAAGCTAGGCCTCAGCAATATGTGAGCCGTGAACTTCCTGATGTTCAAGCTGGTTTTAGAAAAGGCAGAGGAACCAGAGATCAAATTGCCAACATCCACTGGATCATGGAAAAACAAGAAAGTTCCAGAAAAACATCTACTTCTGCTTGATTGACTATGCCAAAGCCATTTGACTGTGTGGATCAAAATAAACTATGGAAAATTCTGAAAGAGATGGGAATACCAGACCACCTGACCTGCCTCTTGAGGAGTCTGTATGCAGGTCAAGAAGCAACAGTTAGAACTGGACATGGAACAACAGACTGGTTCCAAATAGGAAAAGGAGTACGTCAAGGCTGTATATTGTCACCCTGCTTATTTAACTTCTATGCAGAGTACATCATGAGAAATGCTGGACTAGAAGAAGCACAAGCTGGAATCAAGATTGCCGGGAGAAATATCAATAACCTCAGATATGCAGATGATACCACCCTTATGGCAGAAAGTGAAGAGGAACTTAAAAGCTTCTTGATGAAAGTGAAAGAGGAGAGTGAAAAAGTTGGCTTAAAGCTCAACTTTCAGAAAACTAAGATCATGGCATCCCATCATTTCATGGGAAGTAGATGGGGAAACAGTGGAAACATTGTCAGACTTTATTTTGGGGGGCTCCAAAATCACTGCAGATGGTGACTGCAGCCATGAAATTAAAAGATGCTTACTCCTTGAAAAGAGGGTTATGACCAACCTAGATAGCATATTGAAAAGCAGAGACAGTATTTTGCCAACAAAGGTCCATCTAGTCAAGGCTATGATTTTTCCAGTAGTCATGTATGGATGTGAGAGTTGGACTGTGAAGAAGGCTGAGCGTTGAAGAATTGATGCTTTTGAACTGTGGTATTGGAGAAGACTCTTGAGAGTCCCTTGGACTGCAAGGACATCCAACCAGTCCATTCTGAAGGAGATTAGTCCTGGGTGTTCTTTGGAAGGAATTATGCTAAAGCTGAAATTCCAGTACTTTGGCCACCTCATGTGAAGAGTTGACTCATTGGAAAGGACTCTGATGCTGGGAGGGATTGGGGGCAGGAGGAGAAGGGGAAGACAGAGGATGAGTTGGCTAGATGGCATCACTGATTTGATGGACATGAGTGTGAGTGAACTCTGAGAGTTGGTGTTGGACAGGGAGGCCTGGCGTGCTGCGATTCATGGGGTTGCAAAGAGTTGGACATGACTGAGCGACTGAACTGAATTGAGGGGGAGAAGGGTGGTGTCTCAGGGTGCAGCTGTGCATACTCCAGAGGAGGCAGAAGAGCGTGAGGACAGGGTAGGTCTGAGTGGCTGACCTCTTGAGAGTTCAGGCTGCCCTGGGTCTCTGGAAAAGCAAGCAGGCACCTGATCCTAGCAAGACACTCATTGCTGCAAATGCTATGGATGCATCAACTCATTTCATCCTCACAATAAACCTGCAATATGGGATCATTATCACCCCCATAATGCAGACAGGAAAACTGAGGCACGGAGAGAGAAGTGGCTTTTCTAAGATATGCAGCAAGGAAGTGACGAAGCCAGGATTTGAACCCACAGCCTGGCTCTGAACCAGAATGCTCCATCCCTCTCTTTTTTTCTTGTTTTAAAAGTTTCCATTTTGTATTGGAGTATAGGGTTTCCCTGGCAGCTCAGTTGGTAAAGAATCTGCCTGCAGTGCAGGAGACCCCAATTCAACTCCTGGGTCGGAAGGATCTCCTGGAGAAGGCATAGGCTACCCACTCCAATATTCTTGGGCATTCCTGGTAGCTCAGACACTAAAGAATCGGCCTGATGGAGACCTGGGTTCTATCCCTGAGTTTGGAAGATCCCCTGGAGAAGGGAATGGCAACCCACTCCAGTATTCTTGCCTGGAGAATCCCCATGGACAGAGGAGCCTGGTGGGTTGCAGTCCACAGGGTCACAAAGAGTTGCACATGACTGAGTGACTAAGCACAGGATACATTCCACCCAAGAGATGTCTGGCAGATCAGGCCCTGCCTGTTGCTGATTCCACCCAGCCTGAGAGTCTCCCCAAAGTCTCTGACTGGCTGTCTCTTGGGGTCAGAGCCCTCAGGCTCATTTGGACACCCCTGCCCAGTGTGGGGCCTGCATCCTATGTGGCTCCTCACCTCTGGAAGCAGGAAAGCTTCACGAAGCCTGATGGCCATTAAGCGCAAACATAGGAAAGGTGTCCAGGGCCTCCTCCCCTGCCCAGGCCAACACCAGGTCCTCCTGCAATTCATGAATGCCCAATGCCTTCCGTTTCTTTAAGGGGCTGTGAAGGCAGCCTCGGGCTCTACTGCCCCCGAGCATGAGGCCCAGGGGCTGGGGGTGACTGCTCCCATTGCCTCCCTGGGGACCAACACCACCTGCCATAAGCCCTTGATGACGTTTCCTTTCACTGGAACCCTGGGAAAAAGCCACCTTGACCCAAACTCATCCTCAGCATCTGCAGAAAACATCCAGATGGCTGCACTTTCTGCGGTACGGCCTCCCGCTCTCCAAGTGACTCATCCAGCCTCCTCACAGTTACCAAGAATATCCTCCCAGAACACAAGTCAGATTAAGTCTCTCTCCTGATTAAAATGCTTTAGAATCTGCACGAGGGATAGAGCTCCAATGTCCCAGGATGTCACCCGAGGCCCTCCTCAGCCTGGCCCAGCCTACGGCCTCTGCCTGCATGACCAGTCTAGGCAGAGGCCATCACTGTGTCCAGGAATTGGTTAAGCTGCTTTCCCAGCACAGTGACTCCCCGGCCTGGTATACAGCTCCTATTCATCCCTCAAAGCCCCACTCCAGTATCTCTTTCCAGGGCTACTCTCAGGCCCCTCTCCCCAGGGGAAAAACAACAAAAAAGCAACAACAGGAACAACAGCAAAGCAGTGTGACCTGTGGTGCACACCTCCATCACACCCTTTCAAACCCGTGTTCTCCCCACTATGCTTGTCATGCTCCCCATTATAATGAGCTGCTTAAGGGAAGGTGGCTTCCTCTTTATATTTCCAGCCCCCACTACCAACAATGCTGTTCCAGTGCAAGTGTTTAGGAGAGAGAAGTATATTGAGCCAGTAATACCCATTAACCCACCAGTGACTGCACTTTCTTAGTTAGCAGGAAAAGCCTTCGGCAAGCTGGACCCCTGCCTGTGGGGGCTCTGATGTGACAGGACGGAGATCTATACCCTGGGAGAGTCTCACCAAGAAGACCAGAGAGGCAGGCCTGGTGTTTGGGACTCCTGATGGGACTTAAGGGGCCTGAGGAGCTTGAGAGCTTTCCACATGAGTGAAAACCAAGCTTTTTCAGTCCCATGGCTTTCCCCAGGCCAACCCTGCCCCACAGGAACCCATTCTATCTCTGGACACATCTACCCTAGAAGTATCTCCTACTGAGGCTCAGTCACTGCCCTCAACCCCCACCTTGACTGAGCAGAAAACAGCCCCCGGCCGCCCTGCTCAGTCCATCACAGGTCAGTCTAGCTCATCCCATCCTCACCTCCATCCTTCTCCAGGGACAGCATTCTCCCCTTCCTGTTGCCTTCACCCCAGACCCCACTGGTCTTCCCAGTTGGAAGCACTGAGAGGACTCAGGAAATACAGGCACTGGAACCAAACTGATCTGAGTCTAAATTCTGACTTAACCAAGTTTCAATGTTCTCATCCGCAAAATGTGGGAACCAGCTCTCCCTGGGGTAAGTCTGGAAAGCAGAGATAACGCATGTAGAATCTCCATGAGCAAATGGTAGGTGCTCAATACATGGTATTTCTAGGATGCAATGGCCCCCATGCTTCTCCCTTCATGTTGGTGAACACAGCTGACTATGACGAGCTGATGGGCCCTTGCCCAGTAGCAGCTCATAAGCAGTAGCCTGTGATGGGTACATCTGGGTCACCTGTGAGCCACGATATCCACGACATGACACACAGAATGGGGAGTAGCCTGAGTAGTGCAGGTCCAACACCAGTTTTGCAAAAAATAATTAAAAATAAATAAAGTTCCATTATGGAGAACAGTCGGAAGATGCCTTTAAAAAGTAAAAGTAGAGCTACCACATGATCCTGCACTCCCCTTCCTAGGCATATATCTGGAGAAAACCACAATTTGAAAAGACACATACATCCCGAAGTTCATAGCCAAGACACAGATGCAAGCTAAATGTCCATCAACAGAGGAATGGATAAAGATGTGGTACATACATATAATGGAATACTACTCAGCCATAAAACAAAGGACTGCACTCCCCTTCCTAGGCATATATCTGGAGAAAACCACAATTTGAAAAGACACATACATCCCAAAGTTCATAGCCAAGACACAGATGCAAGCTAAATGTCCATCAACAGAGGAATGGATAAAGATGTGGTACATACATATAATGGAATACTACTCAGCCATAACAACAAAGGCCCATCTATGGACCTCTAAGGTCAAAGCTACGGTTTTTCCAGTAGTCATGTATGGATGTAAGTGATGGACCATAAAGAAAGCTGAGCACTGAAGAATTGATGCTTTTGAACTGTGGTGTTGGAGAAGACTCTTGAGAATCCCTTGGACTGCAAGGAGACCAAACCAGTACTTTGGCCATCTGATGCAAAGAACTGACTCACTGGAAAAGACCCCGATGCTGGCAAAGACTGAGGGCAAGAGAAGATGAGTGCAACAGAGGATGAGATGGTTGAATGGCATCTCTGACTCAATGGACATGAGTTTGAGCAAACTCCTGGAGACAGTGACAGGGAAGCCTAGAGTGCTTCAGTTCAAGGGGTTGCAAAGAGTCGGACATGACTTAACTGAACAACAAGAAAACAACTCAGCCATAAAAAAGGATGAAATAATGTCATCTGCAGCAACATGGACCTGAAGTAAGTCAGAAAAAGAAAACTAAATACCATATAATATCACTTATATGTGGAATCTAAAATATGACACAAAGGAATTTATCTATGAAGCAGAAACAGACTCACAGACACAGAGAACAGACTTATGGTTACCAAAGGGGAAAGGTGGGGGGATAAATTAAAATTTGGGATTAACATGAGTGTATGTATACACACACACACACACACACACACACACATACACAACATACTCCTATATATAAAATAGACAACCAACAAGGAGGGGAACTCTACCCAATATTCGGTAATCATCTGGGTGTGTTAGTTGCTCAGCTGTGTTCAGCTCTTTGTGATCCCCTGGACTGTAGCTCATCAGGGTCCTCTCTCCATGGCCCTCTCCAGGCAAGAATACTGGAGTGGGTAGCCATTCCCTTCTCCAGGGGATCTTTCCAACCCAGGGATTGAACCTGGGTCTCCCATATGACAGGCAGGCAGATTCTTTATCATCTGAGCCACCAGGAAGCCCAATCATCTACATGGGAAAAGAATCTGAAAAAGAACATATATGTGTATTTATGTATAATTGAATCACTGTGTTGTACACCTGACACTAACACAACATTGTAAATCAACTATTTTACAAACATTCAAATTTAAAAAACACTCAAATATAAAATAAAAATTCAATTAAAAAAGAAAAAACTAAAGTTATACATATAAATGAACATACCCAGAAACCATGTAGAAGGATCAATTTCAAAATATGAACAGTCGTGGGGCTATGGGAGTTTTCTTTATTTTTGTTATATATTTATCTACTTTTCTTCCTGCACAGCAAGCATGCATTGAGCAACAGTGAGGGGAAAAAATTAAACCACATGTGGTGGAAATCTGCAGGCAATATGGGCATTAACGTCAAAGCACCATCTGGGATTTGCGTGTCAGAGGACCGGGTTTACAACTGCAGATGCCGGGGCCTCCACGTGGAAGGAATTAGGGTAGCAGAGCAGGTCCCCACCCTAGGAAAGCCCCGGGTGGGGAAAGGTGAATGCCACTCCCAAACCAGAGGTTTTTCCTCGGCTACCACTTAATAGAGGGGTTTCATATATTTGACAGCATGTGCACTTAAAATAAATGCTCCATTAGACAGGCAGCATCTGGGATTTTTATTTTTGAGATGAAGTTCCCTTTTTGATCCATTTGGTGAGCTTCGTGTTTTAAAGAACATTCTAGGAAAACTTTTGTAAAAACCAAATCACTTCTGCAGCCCAGACTCTCACTTCCCTGAATCTATTTTATCAGTTTGCACATGAGTTGGTTTTCCTGCAACAAGAAATGTTTACCACATGCTAAGAATAACAACTGGTTCTGTTGAGACAAATATCACACCCTTTCTTTCAGAATAAAACTCTAAAGCCATGCTGGAATGCACCAAAGCAAGGGAGGTGATGACATTTCTGTGTCTATGAAAAGCATATGAAGCAATTTGACGGGGCACTTCCTCATGAGACCTGCTTAGAGCCCGGGCATGGACTCAATTAACTCCTGACAGTCTTTTCAGTCCTGCAAGTCTGTCAGATTTATTGTACAGATGCTCTTTAAGTTTCTCACCTCTTTGTGAAGAAGACATTGGAGAAACATTAGGCCTGAGGTGCCTAGTGTTTAACACAAAAATCAGCCATGTTCAGATGCCAATGACTCAAAATAGGAGCTAGGAATAGTGATAAATATGATCTCTTCAAGAGAAAAAGTGATTCTCAAACCAAGAGACTGTCTATAATCTATTTACAAACAAAAATTTGACAAAACACTGCTGATTCTTTTTTTTAAAACACTTTCTTTACTCTTTTATATTTTGAACTTGTTCACCTCCAGGGTATCTTTTATTTTTCCAATTGAAATTTTTTTTTAATTATTGATTTTTTATTTTTGGCTACACGGGGTCTTTGTTGCTACACACGGACTTTCCCTAGTAGCGGTGAGTGGGGGCAACTCTCTGGTTGCGGTGAGCGGGCCTGTCACAGCGGTGGTTTCTCTTATGGCGGGACACGGGCTCTCGGGGGCACAGGCTTCAGCAGTTGTGGCACATGAGCTCAGTTGCCCCATAGTATGTGGAAGCTTCCCAGATCAGGGACTGAACCAGTGTCCCCTGCAATGGCAGGCGGATTCTTTACCACTGGACCACCAGGGAAGTCCTACAGCTGACTCTTGAACAACACTGGTTTGAGCTGTGTAGGTCCACTTATGCTTGGATTAGATTTTATTAAATAATCCTGGAGTACTACTTAATTCATGGCTGGCTGAATCCCCAAATATGGAACCTCCAACATGGGAGGTCCGGCTGTAAAGTTATACGTGGAATCTCCACTGCACAGTGTTGGGGTCGGTGTTCCTAACCCCTAGTTTATTCAAGGGTCAACTCAGATCGTTTTAGGGTTGGCTAATTCAACTGTGCAATCACATTATCGATAACTCAGATTCTTTTAGTCTATTCTGCTGTCGCTGACATTTTGTTCTCATGGTCACAGAATGCCTGCCACAGTTTAGAATCATCAAATCCTCCAGCATAAACATTTGAAAGCCTATTAGTAAGTCAGTCACTGATGTGAAGAATGGATTTCTCCTGACTGGCCTAAATAAATCATGAGCCCCTCCCTGGGGTTGGGGAAGAGGGGCCCCACATGTGGAATCTTAGTTCCCCGACCAGAAATCGAACCCACATCCTCTGCTGTGGAAGCAGCGTCTTAACCACTGAACTGCCGTGGCAGTCCCCAGTAACTGATCCTTTAAGTCTGAAACATGGTGTAGCAGAGTGGGCGTCGTGGGCTGGGTTGGTTGCCCCAGGGCCGAGGGTCTCAGGTGCCAGGTGGCAGCTTGTGCCTGAGAAGGGTGGGGCTCCATTGTAGTCAGTTAGCATCCAGCGTAGAGCTCGCCTTCACGCAGGACCGGGCATCAGGTTGCTCAGCCTCTAGTGTGTCACCCAGATGCTGCCGGTGCTCCTGCCTCCAGCCCCTGCTGGCTGTTCAGTAACAGAAAAATCTTTCACCGTCAGGACTTTTTTTTTCGACCAAGAGTATTTCTTTGCCACAAAATTGTCAAACTGAAAGTCTTGCCTCTTTCGTCTCTCCATTTCTGAATCTATGTGGAAGAGGAGCAATTGCCTTTTAAAGGAAGGACCCTCAACCAGATGGAGGAAATTCTTTTTTTTTTCCTTATTAGGCCTTGTGTCCCGGAACCGCCCGGAAGAGGAAGACCAGTACTGGCTGAGCATGGGCAGAACTTTCCACAAAGTCACACTGAAAGACAAAATGATCACAGTGACCCGCTACCTTCCCAAGTGAGTCCTGGGTGTTTAACATTTTCAGCTTCTTCCCTAGATCATGTCCACCTACCAAGTGATGTTTATAACACATACTGTCCACATACTGAATTACATGTATATTCAAACCGGGGAGATTGAGTGAGTATTTGTTGTTTTAGAGTTACTATTTTGTTTCCCAGAGTTTTGTTTTTTTTTTTTTACTTTTTATGTATTTGTTTTTGGCCCCACCGGGTCTTCACTGCTTTGCAAGGGCCGGCTGAGGCCGGCGGGGGCTGGGCTGGCGTCTGGGCTAGTTGCTGTGTGTTCGCTTCTCATGGCAGTGACTTCTTTTGTTGCAGAGCACACGCTCTAGGTGCTTGGGCCCCAGTAGTTGGGGCGCATGGGCTTAGTTGCTCTGCTGCATGTGGAACCTTCCTGGACCAGGGATCTAACCAGTGTCCCCTGCAATGGCAGGCGGATTCTTTACCACGGACCACCAGGGAAGTCCTACAGCTGACTCTTGAACAACACTGGTTTGAGCTGTGTAGGTCCACTTATGCTTGGATTAGATTTTATTAAATAATCCTGGAGTACTACTTAATTCATGGCTGGCTGAATCCCCAAATATGGAACCTCCAACATGGGAGGTCCGGCTGTAAAGTTATACGTGGAATCTCCACTGCACAGTGTTGGGGTCGGTGTTCCTAACCCCTAGTTTATTCAAGGGTCAACTCAGATCGTTTTAGGGTTGGCTAATTCAACTGTGCAATCACATTATCGATAACTCAGATTCTTTTAGTCTATTCTGCTGTCGCTGACATTTTGTTCTCATGGTCACAGAATGCCTGCCACAGTTTAGAATCATCAAATCCTCCAGCATAAACATTTGAAAGCCTATTAGTAAGTCAGTCACTGATGTGAAGAATGGATTTCTCCTGACTGGCCTAAATAAATCATGAGCCCCTCCCTGGGGTTGGGGAAGAGGGGCCCCTCCTTCAAAACAATGGTCTTGACACATGAACAAAATCAGGGTTTGGTAAAAAAGGAATAAAAGGAAAAACTGGATGGTAAGAAGTTTATTACCAAGAGCTGCTCCGAAGACAGACATAAGATTTATAATTTGACAATACTTAATGCTAGGAGACAACAGAGAAATGCAGTTACGATTCTAGAAGAGAAATATTTCAGACCTGAGAATCTGTACTTAGCTATACTATCAATCAGAGAGGAGATAACACGGTTTTAGGTAGGAAGAAATTAGAAAGGTTACCTTCCATAAACTTTCTCAAAAATCTTTTTAAAAAGGTATTTGAAGATGAATGCCATCACAGCAAATAGGAATCCAAGGAATATCTATGATCCACGAGAAAAGTGAAATTAACTCAGGATTGCAATCAAAATAAATCTTAGCTTGAAACCCTGCAACAGGCCTGGAAAATGATAAGTTAAAATTAAAATGGGAGGCATCAAAGGACTCCACCATGGCAGTTTTCAAAATGCAAGTGCATTTCATACACAATTCAACGATTAGGAACCTGGAAAATTTTCATCAGATGAAAGCATGTATGTTTCTTCTTGCAACACAACAACAATCAACACAGCTAGAAATTCCAGGGAAAAGAGCTGTATGACATCATAGTACAAACACAGGTCAGAATAAAAAGTGTCATGACATTAAGCAATTGACTGCAATTATAAAAAGAATCCATTCAGCTATGAAAGTTTACAAAGATTTCATTCCAGGGTTCCAGGGTAGTGGCATCGAAACAGTTTTTCCTTTGCCACAGATCTAATCATACTGTTTTGAGGTTTATAACTGGATGATATTTATGTAATGGTAATTTTGCAAATGCTGAGTTTTGGCTTATAGTTTTTATAATCAGCCTACAAAGTACGAAAGATTAATTATGGTCTCCAAGCCCAATATCAAGGATACGAGTCTTGAAGATGGGTAAAAGTCGTGTTATAACTGACAGAAATGGACACGATAGAAGAAAGTTGCCCTCCCCTCGCCCCAGGCAGTGAGGCTCTGTGGAAGGGGTTAACAACTCTGAGTTTTAAGGATTTAGAAATAAAGATTTAACAATAACCAAACTAGTAGTAGCAATGAGCATGCAAATGCCCCAACTGTGATCTCCAAATACTATTTTCTAACTAAAAGGAATCAGAACTCCTTGGAGAAATGGTTAATCCAGGTCTGGGGCAGCAAATGTAAATATCACAGAAGCATGAGCCATCTGTTCACACTATAGATAGAACACAAGCACGTTACCAAAGATCCCTGGAATCAGCCAAGAGGGTTCAGGACCACGTGTGAAGAGGCTTTCATGTGCCAAAGTCAGGATAATTTGAGCCTCAGTAAGAACTCAAATGTGATGGCTTGAAATAAATCAAATATGGGTTTATCATGATCCCAACAGAAAAAGGAACCAGGATAAAGATGATGCGGTACAAAAATACAATGGAATATTACTCTGCCATAAAACAGAATGCAATAATGTCATCTGCAGCCAACAGGGACGGACTAAAGATTATCATGTCTGAGGTAAGTCAGGCAGAGACAAACATATGATATCACTTATACACAGAATCTTAAAAAAAAAAAAAAGGATACAAATGAACTTCTCAATTAAAGAGAAAGGGATTCACAGACTTCAGAAAGAAACTTACTGTTATCAAAATGGAAATGCAGGGGGAGGGATAAATTAGAAATTTGGGATTAACAAATATATACACTACTGTATATAAAACAGATAACCAACAAAGACCTACTGTGTGGCACAGGAAACTTGCTCAATATTCTATAATAACTTATATGGGATAAGAATCTGAAAAAGAATGGATATATGTATATGTATAATGAATCACTTTGCTGTAAACTTGAAACACAACATTGTAAATTAACCATATTCTAAAATGATTTTTTCTTTAAAAAAAGAAACTCAAAGGTAACCATTACAGGATGCTCAGGAATCCACTAAACATTTTCAAAACTGGTAATTAAACACTTTTTCAGTGACTAAAAGGGTCAACAATTACTTGTGCTTCTTCTGCACTTTAGGATAACAGAATAGTCAAAGGAGAAATTTATTTTTAAAGAAGCATTCCTACTGTCAAGTAAGGACCAAGAAATCAAGGAAGATTTCTAAAGAACTGAAGGATCTAGGCAATAGTCTTCAGTGGCTGCTGGAATCATTTAAAAAGATACAACCACTTGGTAAAAGTTAACAAAACTATATATGAAGTAGTCTTGCCATAAAATCAAATCTCAGCCTGAGTCAGTCCTTAATCACCAACTTACAGGAAATACAATGGACACAAGGGAAAGACAATTTAAATGACACCACTGAGAAGCAACCAAGAAAATCCAGACTTGTAGAAACTCTACAAATCAGTGCTGTTTCTTCAATAAATTATGTTTTATGGGAAGAAAAAGAGGAATGAAGAGTCTACAGATTAGAAGAATTTAAAGAGATAGATCCACCAACTACAATGTAAGAAGAGTCTTATTTGAATCCTGATTTGAACTGAAAAAAAAAAAAGAGACTAAAATATTGATATTAAAGTAGCTGGCTATTGAGAAATTTTTTTTTAGCTGCAGTAATGATATTGCAGCTATGCTTTATCGTTTCATATACGTATGTATTTATTTTGGCTGCACCAGGTTTTCAGTTCAGTTCAGTCATGTGACCCCATGGACTGCAGCACGCCAGGCTTCCCTGTCCATCACCAACTCCCAGAGCTTGCTCAAACTCATAGTCATCGAGTTGGTGATGCCACCCAACCATCTCATCCTCTGTCATCCCCTTCTCTTCTTGCCTTCGATCCTTCCCAGCATCAGGGTCTTTCCTGGTGAGTCAGTTCTTCGCATCAAATGGCCAAAGTATTGAAGTTTCAACTTCAACATCAGTCCTTTCAGTGAATATTCAGGACTGATTTCCTTTAGGATGGACTAGTTGGATCTCCTTACTGTCCAAGGGACTCTCAAGAGTCTTCTCCAACACCACAGTTCAAAAGCATCAATTCTTCAGCACTCAGCTTTCTTTATGGTCCAACTCTCACATCCATACATGACCACTGGAAAAACCATAGCTTTGACTAGACAGACCTTTGTTGGTAAAGTAATGTCTCTGCTTTTTAATATGCTGTCTAGGTTGGTCATAGCTTTTCTTCCAAGGAGCAAGAGTCCTTTAATTTCAGGGCTGCAGTCCCCAACTGCAGTGATTTTGGAGCCCCCAAATTTAAAGTCTCTCACTGTTTCCCCATCTATTTGCCATGAAGTGATGGGACTGGATGCCATGATCTTCGTTTTCTGAATGTTACTTTTGTATATGTTTGAAATTTCCATAATTAAAAAAGTTTTAGAAAACAGAGCTTTAAGTGTGTTATTTAAAGCTAAAAATCAGCCACTAGAATATCCAAAAGTATAATGTAAGTATTCACAAGCAGGTGATAAAGGCAGATGGCTGATGGGAGTTAACGGAAGTATTCTCAACCCTTCATCCATTCTTGAGAGGAGGTCACACACTGTCTACCCTGGGAGAATCAATCCACAGAGATAGATACTTTGATTTCAGAGTCACAGAGATAACCACAGGAAACACACAAAAGTGAAGAGTGGGAGAGAGAAAGGGAGGTGAGCTGTTCTCTTCTCATTTGATACTATTTGTATTGTGTAATGGTTTTGACTTTGGCACATGACTTTTTTATTATGGTAAAATAAATGCAATATAAAATTTACCATTTTATCCTTTTTTAAGTGTACAGTTCAGTAACATTAAGTATATTTACAATGTGATGTAACCATCTTCACTATTCATTTCCAGAACTTTCTCATCATCTCAAACAGAAACCCATGAAACAATAACTTTTCGTTACTCCTTCATTAGTAACTGCTATCCTACTTTCTGTCTCTATGAATTTACCTATTCTCAGTGTCTCACATAAGTGAAATCACACAATATCTGTCCTTTTGTAGCTGGATTATTTCATTCAGCATGCTTTCACGGTTCATCTATGTTGTATCATGTATCAAAATTTCATCATTTTGTGTTTAAATACACATAGCATAAAACCTATCATTTTAACAAATTTTAGGTGTACATTTCAGTGGTGTAAAGTGCATTCACTGTGGTGCAACTGTCGCCACCATCATCTCCAGAATTTTTTCATCTTCTCAAACATTAATTCTGTCTCCCTTAACCACTAACTCCCCAGCTCCTCACTCCCAGCCCCTGGAAACCACCATTTCATTTTCTATCTCTAGGAGTTTGACTACTCTAGGTACCTCATACTAGTAGACTTATACAGTATTGTCTCTTTGTGTCGGCCTTATATCACTAGTAAATATGTCTCTAAAGCTCGTTCATGTTGCAGCGTGTGTCAAAATTTCCTTTTAGGGCTGGATAACATTCCACTGAATGCATACACCACGTATTCCTTACCCATTCATCTGTTGATGGACATTTGCATTTTGGTCATTGTAAACAATGCTGCTATAAACATTGGTATGTAAGTAAGCGTCTGTTCAAGTCTCTGCTTTCAGTTCTTTTGGGTATGTTATCTAGGAGTGAAATTCCTGGATCATATGGTTTGTTTGTTTAGTCACTAAGTCATGTCCAACTCTTTGGTGACCCGTGGACTGCAGCCCGCCAGGCTCCTCTGTCCATGATTTCCCAGGCAAGAATACCGGAGTCAGTTGCCATTTCCTTCTTTGGGGGATCTTTCAGACCCAGGGGTCAAACCTGCATCTCCTGCTTAGCAGGTGGATTCTTACCCACTGAGCCACCTGGGAAGTCCAGATCTTATGGCAATTCCATTTTTAACTTTTTGAGGAATTTCTTATCTATTTCCCACACATTCACATTTTCACCAGCAAAGCACAAGAGTTCCAATTTCTCCATACCCTTGTCAATACTTGCTATCTTCTGGCATTTTAATAACAGCCTGTGTGTGAAGCGGTGTCTCATGACTTTGATTTGCATTTCTCTAATGACTAGTGATGTTGAACACCTTTTCATGTGCTTATTGGTTATTTGTATGTCTTCTTTGTACATCTTCTTTGGGGAAATGTCTATTCAAGTCCTTTTTCTCAAGTCCATTTTTAGATCCAGTTGCTGGGGTAGGAGTTCTTTATATAGTCTAGATATTAATCCCTTATCAGATATATAATTTGCAATTTTTTTTTCATTCTATGGGTTGCTTTTTTACTCTACCGTGTCCTTGATACACAAAAGTTTTCATTTTGAGGAAGTCCAGTTTGTCTATTTTGTTGTTATTACCTACGGTAACGCCAACTCCAGCATTATGAAGCTTTTCCAAATTTTCTTCTAAAAAAAAAGTTTTACCTTTTAAGTTTAGGCCTCTGATCCATTTTGAGTTAATTTTTATATATAGTAAGAGTGTATATGCTAGTTTTTAAGCTTAAAAAATAAAAATTTATGAAAATAAGAAATAAAATTATTTTTAAATGTTGCAGATAATTCAACAGGAGATCTTTAAAAAAATTACCTTTGTATTGTTACTTTTTTATTTCTCAGGAACTCACAGCTTTGAAAATCACATTGTTCTACCTTTCCCTCCTGAATTTTTGCAGTGACCTTTGGTTAAACTGTAGTGGAAAGTCCCAAATAGCCAGTGACTTTATGATCAACAATGACTCCTTTCCACAGTGCTCTGGACAACTTCAACCCTTGACAGAAGCAGGTAGTTTCCAGCCTGTTTGCTTCCAGGAATGTTCAGCTATCACTTGGTTCATACAGAAGGATATGAACAGACTCTGTAAGCCTAGTGCATTGTACACAGCAGGTGATCAATAAAGTCTGCCAAGTGTCTGGTTGGTTTGTTGACTATCCAGTTCCTAGAACACAGCAAACCCCATTAACCGTGGTGCTAGCTGGTGACCAGCCAACCTCTGTCCCAGGATACACACAGGGAACAGAGCAGTGAGAGCAGCATCTTTGGGGCTCCCCTGGCAGGCCTCCCACCTCCAGGTAGGAGTGACCCTGCAAGTGCATCCAAATTTGCAGTTCTCCACTTTACCCTGAAGTCTCAGAGCCTGGGCATTTACGGTGATCTGGCACTGAGCCCGCCACCCCTTCACTGGCATCAAACATCCAAGGCCTCTTCTGTGAGACTACCACTTTCCTGTAGCCCTGCCCAAGAAAGGCAACAATAGCTTCCTTTCAGTGAGCACTTGACTGATTCCGCGCTACTCTATCATCTAAGAGTAACAGGAGAAGGTGGGTGTTTGAAGTCCCATTTTAAAGATGCACATACTGAGGCTAAGTCAGCACATTTAAGGTCGTACAGGCAGAATCCAAACCCATGTCTGGCTTGGGTGACAACTCCTCTCTGACCATCACGCTATACACAGTCCCTGGTTTGTCGATTGCCCTTCCCTGCTCTCATCCTTCACCACTCAGATAATCTCATAGAAGAGTGGCTCCCCAGAGCCTGCAGTCATTCCTTGGTTTAACCTGCAGGGCCTCCTCCTGCACTCAGGCAGCAACAAGGGGAAGCAAGGCCACAGGAGAAGGTCTGCAATCTGTAAGACCTCTGCTCTGCCATCTCCCCTTCACTATCACCCCTCAGGCCGCCCTTGGCAGTGGGAGGTGGCAAAGCACTGAAATGATATGAAAAAACATTCCAGAGACCCTGTTTCCGAGCCCTTCCAGTTGAAGTCCCTCAGCAATGCCTTCAAACATTTGGAAGATGCGATAACTGCCTTTGAGAAGATTCATCAGTGGGACAGTTCTGGGACCTTCTGTTTGCTGCAGGGCAAATTACTGCAAGAAAAAGAAACCTTTCGTTCCCCTCTCCCTGAAACAAATTTTACTTATTTTATTCTATTCCATTCTATCCTATCCTGCTCTATTTTCCCAATGTAAAAATTTTTAATGTGAAATTGTCAGAAGAAGACATACAGGATAAACCTTTATGACCCTGGACTAGGCGATGGTTTCTTAAATATGCCAACAGGACTTCAAGCAACAAATTAAAGTTGATAATTGAACTTCGTCAAAATTAAAAATTCTTAAGGGCACTTACAAGGATCTTAAACAGCTTTAAAAAGAAGCATAGGACTCATTCCTAAAAATGACTTAAATTCTGAAAAAGCAAACATAGTTGTGAAGGAAATACACATTTTATGACAGCCTGAAAGAATGGTTTCAGAGATCAAATTTATGATGTGACAGAGTTGTATCTTGTCAGCTTGTGTATTCTTTGGATATGCCCGCTCTGTGTTCACCAATATGGCAAGAACTCTGAGTCCCTAAGGAAGGTAGCAATAAATAAAAGTTGAGCGACAGAGGGTTTCAATTTTTAACTGTTGCTTGGCTGGGCGATTTTTGGACAACCCACTTAAGATTGCTGGACATTATGTTTAATCCATCCATTCATTCTTTCATTCATTGTGACAGTCAAGTATTTATTAGGCACCTTCTGTTCTGAAATGTACTGTAGGATTTTAATTTATGAAGGAGACACAGACAGGCCATTGTCATGGAAAGAAGAATTTATGACCTGTATTTCCCAAGAGAAAGGAAAACACCACTCCAAGCAGGGCTACAGGGAAAGCTTAGGATGGGCAGGAGGCAGAAGATAGGAGGGAGGGAAAGGCCGAGTCAGAGCCCATCCTGGGGCTTCTGCAGGAAGAGGATAGGGTAAACAGCTTGGGGTTCACTAGACTGAACAATTCCAGTGGGCTTTGGGCAATATGGGTGGTCTCTAGTTGCCTGGTACCTGGCCCTGGGATGGTTTAGGACACAGAAAATACTGACCTGGTGCATGAGAGTTAGATGAAGAGGTGGTTGGGGGCATAGACTTGGGATTGTTTGCTCTTCATGGGAAAGATGTGCTCCTGGCTAAGCCCTCTGTTATCTCTATAAATTGGCTAGCTCAGAAAGGGCAGGTTCCCCCAAAGTCTAAGACCCCCAAATGCCAGAGTATCAAGAATGCATAAAATAAGAAAATGCATTTACTAGGAGTGATATCAGCACAGAAGCAGAATCATTTCCAGCACCTGTCCCTCAAAAAATATCACTTTGAACAACCATCCATACATGAAATACCTTCACAAGGGCTAAGGAATCCAGGTGAGAGTTTGCAGCACTTGAGTACACACAGAAGCAAGAAAAGATGCATTGAAGAAGGCAGGAAGGACAGTTTCACCTCACCCATATCCTATGGTCTGAATGTCTGTGTCCTCCCAAAATTCATAGACTGAAACCTAACGTTAATAGTGATAGGAATAGAAGGTAGGGACTTTGAGAGACCTCGTATCACCCACGTACTATGGTCTGAATATCTGTGTTCTCCCAAAATTCATAGGCTGAAACCTAATGTCCACTGTGATGGGAATTGAAGATAGGGCCTTTGAGAGACCTTTGGGAGGTAGAGCCCTCACATGTGAGATTAGTATCCTTATAAAAGAGGGCCTGGAGAGCTCCCCTCTCCTTCCACCAGGTGAGGACACAAGAAGTCAGCACTCTGCAATGCAAGAACCTGACTGTGCCAGCACCCTGATTTCTGGTCTGCAGCCTCCAGGACACTGTGTTATAATCCTCTCAGTCTAGTATTTTGTTACAGCAGCCTGAATGGACTAAGGCACCACGCTACCCTCTCCAGCCCCTTACAGTACAGCATGGAAGACGGAGGGTAAAATGAGCACCCATCTTTGCTGTATACCACAGCATCAAGCCTGGCCCAGTGAACCCTAGTCCTAGGCCAGTCTGTGTGGCCCCGGGCTCCAGGCCTGCCCCTAGGAACCCAGGCGCCAGGTCCCAAAAACTCAGGCTCCAGGTCCATCAATATGAACTCAGGCTCCGGGTAAACCTCCATGGATCTAGGCTCCATGCCTGCTCCTGTGGACTTTGGTGCCAAGTCAGCCCCTAAAGACTCAAGACCAGGTCCATCCCAACACCAAACTGGCCTGAAGACTCAGGCTCTAAAACCACCCCAGCAGAAGGCTGGCTGCCACAGACCCAGGTTCCAGACCCATCCCTGCAGACTCAGTCTCCTAGCCTGACACTATGGACCTCAGCAACAGGTCACCTCTGTGGACCAAGGATCCATTTCTACACCTGTGGGCCAGTCTCCAGGCCCACTTCAGATTACTCAGGCCCCAGGCATACCCCTGGAGACCGTCTCCAAGTCTGGCCCTGTGGACCCCAGAACTAGACCATCTCCATAGACCCAGGATCCAGGCCCCACACCTGTGAAACCAGGCCCACCTTGGTGCACTCAGGCTCCAGGTACACCCCCGCAGATCCTGGCATCAAGCTGGCCCCAATGGATCCAGTGCCAAGCCTACCTGCCAGAGACCTGACAAAATACCAGCCCTTTGAGGACTCCAGGAGCAAGCCAGCCTATAAAACCCATCAGCTGACCTGTCCAGAATCTCTGGACAGACTGACTTGTGAAGAGTTTTCCCTGCCTAAGCCAGTCTGTAAAGCCTGGGAGAAATGACTGCTTCTTCAAATACACAGAAGTCAACACAAGGCAATAAGAGTCATGAATAATCAGAGAAACACAATACCACCAAAGAAAGAAAATAAAGCACTAGTAACTGATCATAAAGTATGAGAAATCTATGAACTGCCTGACAAAGAACTCAAAATAATCATCCAAACTCAGTGAGCTATAAGAGGAACCGATTAACAAATAAACAAAACCAGGAAAACAATAAATGAACAAAATATGATGTTTAACAGAGAAATAATTTTTTAAAAAACCAAACAATTTTTGGAGCTGAAGAATACAATGACTTAACTGAAAAATTCAAAAGAGAACTTCAACATCAAATAAGCAGAAGAAAGAATCAGCAGCTCAAAGATAAATCAGCTGAAATTATCAAGTCAGAGAAATAAAAAGAAAAAACGCATAAAAGAATTATAGGACAACATCAGCAAACCAATATATTATTAAAGTTCCAGAAGGAACACAGAAAGGGTCAGGAAGTTTATTTTAAAAAATAATGAGAGCAAATTTCCCAAATCTGGAGAGGTAGATGAACATCCAAATCCATGAATCCCAAAGAACTCCAAATAGACTAAAGACAAAGAGACCATCACCAAAACATATTATAATCAAATTCTCATAGTTCAGTTCAGTTGCTCAGTCATATCCGACTCTTCCAGCCCCCTGAATCGCAGCATGCCAGGCCTCCTTGTCCATCAACAACTCCCGAAGTTCACTCAGACCACGTTCATCGAGTCCATTATGCCATCCAGTCATCTCATCCTCTGTCTTCCCCTTTTCCTCCTGCCCCCAATCCCTCCCAGCAACAGAGTCTTTTCCAATGAGTCAACACTTCGCATGAGGTGGCCAAAGTACTGGACTTTCAGCTTCAGCATCATTCCTTCCAAAGAAATCCCAGGGCTGATCTCCTTCAGAATGGACTGGTTAGATCTCCTTGCAGTCCAAGAGACTCTCGAGAGTCTTCTCCAACACCACAG
>SJYC01083164.1:0-23466 GCA_006408675.1 Madoqua kirkii
CATCAATTCTTTGGCACTCAGCCTTCTTCACAGTCCAACTCTCACATTCATACATGACCATTTCCATGTTCAAGGAAAAACAATAGCCTTGACTAGATGAACCTTAGTCAGCAAAGTAATGTCTCTGCTTTTGAATATGCTATCTAGGCTGGCCATAACTTTTCTTCCAAAGAGTAAGTGTCTTTTAATTTCACGGCTGCAGTCACCATCTGCAGTGATTTTGGAGCCCCCCAAAATAAAGTCTGACACTATTTCCATTGTTTTCCCATCTATTTCCCATGGAGTGATGAGACTGGATGCCATGATCTTCGTTTTCTGAATGTTGAGCTTTAAGCCAACTTTTTCACTCTCCTCTTTCACTTTCATCAAGAGACCCTTTAGCTCCTCTTCACTTTTTGCCATAAGGGTGGTGTCATCTGCATATCTGAGGTGATTGATATTTCTCCTGGCAATCTTGATTCCAGCTTGTGTTTCTTCGAGCCCAGCATTTTTCATGATGTATTCTGCATATAAGTTAAATGAGCAGGGTGACAATATACAGCCTTGATGTACTCCTTTTCCTATTTGGAACCAGTCTGTTGTTCCATGTCCAGTTCTAACTGTTGCTTCCTGACCTGCATATAGATTTCTCAAGAGGCAGGTTAGGTGGTCTGGTATTAGAAGATCAAATCAGATGATATGTAAAACTTATGAAAGGCCTTGTATTTAGTAAGTATTGTCTTTGTAGTTAATATTTATTATTCATTTTTGAAAACCTATCATGTGCCAAGTACTATATCCACTGGTGGGAAGGCAAAGTGTAGAATTTGCTTAATTCATGAACAGTTCATGGCCTAACAACAAGTAGGACACAAAAATCATATGGGTTGTTTTAAATAATGCTAAAAGATTGGTTTGTCTTGATGACTGAAAAGATCCAAGAGATCAAATGATCTCTTTGCAGAATTTTTTCAGACAAAATTTCTGTGTTCAGTTAAGTGCAAGTAAAAGTAAAGACATTTTAAAAGTTGAAATGAGGTAAGAGACTACAAGAATGTGGAAAAAATATTCAGACTGTTATTTCATACATTTCCAGGTTTTTAAAATAAAATTCAAATTATATATTTTTACTTTCAGTGATATGTGTGTGTGTTTGTGTGCAAAAATATGGATTGGAGCAACATACACATTTCTTTTATCTAAAAGAAATAAAGGAAGAAAATAGAAAATTAAACAAAATTTAGCCAATTTGACATGAAATTTTGGTGAAAGCAAGACAAGTGAAATTAGTCATTATGGTTGTAAGGAAGGTAGCATTCTGGCATTTGCGTGTTATTTGGTGGTATCAAAGTAGAAGGAAAAACTCATTTATACAGAATAATGAAAGATTAAAATGTTTATTTCCATAATCTAAGACCAGAAGATAAGAACTGTATTGATTCTTTAGAATAATACTTGATGAATATAACACTATTTTTTCTCTATGTAAAAACATGAAAGCTGAGATATCTTAATTCAGGAGCCAGAAAGCTATTAGTTCAATGATATCAGAACTTGGAGTGACAGATGTAGCCCATGCTGTGCATAAAGAAACTTCAGTTTTAATCATGTGCTGAATTTCAACTTTCAAAGAAGTGAAAGGGACAGTTTTGTGACATTTCAGTATCAGAACTGATAGAAATATGAAAACAAGGAGAAAATTCATATGTGTAAATGTGAAAATAAGTAAAACATCCAAGTAGAAAATAAGTAGATGAAACAAATGATATTGAAGCCAAGTATCATGAAACTTGCTGACTCTAGATTTCCTTCTCTCTCTACTCACAGAGAACCTTCATTCATTGCCTTTAGATCATAATTTATAGCTTTACTCTATTCTCATTTATATATGATAAATCACACAGTCGTTTCTGACTCTTTGTGACCTCATGGACTGTAGCCCACAAGGCTCTTCTGTCTATGGGATTTTTCAGGCAAGAATACTGGAGTTGGTTGCCATTTCTTCCCCCAAAGGATCTTCCTAACCCAGGAAACAAACCCAAGTCTCCTGCATCTCCTGTATTGTTAAACAGATTCTTTAACACTGGACCAGTTGGAAAAGCACACTCTCATTTATGAGGCAGTTTATTGTAGCTAATTCTCAAACACTCCGCATGTTTTAGAAGATTTTTGTTCTTTTGTCAATATTTTTCCATATTTTTACATTCTACTTGAACTTGTCATAAATAGTATCTATTTAATAATCTGTTTAAATTTTTATGTATATAGGCATTAATATTCTTTTTAATATGGATTTTTGAAATCCATGTTATATATTTTTCTCATGATATTTTATAAAATTTCTTTACAACACAAGTCTTTCTTTATAATACTTAAAATATTCAATGACCAACACCTCAGGATTTCCTCCTTGATATACACAGCTAAAATCCTAACTACAGTTTAAAAATTGCTGCAATTATTTGAAAAGATGAGGATATCAGACTAGGGTCTTGATGAGAATGTCACATTTGTAAGACAAATTTCTGAGGCTGATATTTTCTGGGCACAGAAGTGTAACCTGACACTGGTTTGCAAAGCTTAATATATATATATATATATATATATTTGCAAACCATATTATTTCAGATATCAATACAACATTGGCTTTATGTTTCTTTATTCTTGTGACATCAGCTCAGAAGAAAGCAGAGTTTGAAGGTCAATGTTTTCTTAGATATTTTGCTAGTAGTTATTCTATTAACTGGCTCAGACATTAGAATAGCTAAGTATTTCAGACTTATGTATAGCAATATTCTTTTGCATGAAAAGTTGTCCAAGTTTCTAGCTAGTCCAGTTCAGTTCAGTTCAGTTGCCCAGTCCTGTCCGATTCTTTGCGACCCCGTGAATCACGGCGCGCCAGGCCTCCCTGTTCATTACCATCTCTCTCAAAAGTCTTCTCCAACACCACAGTTCAAAAGCATCAATTCTTCAGCGCTCAGCCTTCTTCACAGTCCAACTCTCACATTCATACATGACCACAGAAAAAATCATAGCTTTGACTAAATGGACCTTAGTCAGCAAAGTAATGTCTGCTTTTGAATATATGTTCTAGTTTAGTCATAACTTTTCTTCCAAGGAGTAAGTGTCTTTTAGTTTCATGGATGCAGTCACCATCTGCAGTGATTTTGGAGCCCCTCAAAATAAAGTCTGACACTGTTTCCACTGTTTCTCCATCTATTTCTCATGGAATGATGGGACCGGATGCCATGATCTTCATTTTCTGAATGTTGAGCGTTAAGCCAGCTTTTTCACTCTCCTCTTTCACTTTCATCAGGAGGATTTTTAGTTCCTCTTCGCTTTCTGCCACTAGGATTGTGTTATGCATACTTGAAGTTATTGATATTTCTCCTGGCAATCTTGATTCCAGCTTGTGTTTCTTCCAGTCCAGCATTTCTCATGATGTATTCTGCATAGAAGTTAAATAATCAGGATGACAATATACAGCCTTGATGTACTCCTTTTCCTATTTGGAACCAGTGTGTTGTTCCATGTCCAGTTCTAACTATTGCTTCCTGACCTGTATACAGGTTTCTCAAGAGGCAGGTCAGGTGGTCTAGTGTTCCCATCTCTCTCAGAATTTTCCACAGTTTATGGTGACCCACACAGTCAAAGGCTTTGGCATAATCAATAAAACAGAAATAGATGTTTTTTCTGGAACCTTTTTTTTTTTTTCATGATCCAGCGGAGCTAAAGATGCTAAAAATGTCATTTTGCAGTGATTCCTGTCGGTATATTATAAAGGGAATCTTATTAGAGATGTGTTATTTACTGGCATACATTTAACTTAGGTACACATATGTTTTGATTAATGCATATAGCTTACTACTTTGTAACTTCTACATGCAATAATCAATACTTATAAATAATATTTCATAAATCTATTGAGCCACAATGGAGTCATAAAGTGTTGAAAGTATGAGATGGAATAGAGGGATGAATTAAATTAAGATTACATACTAAAGCCATCTTTACTGCCCATCCAGCTATTCTTTTCTTTTAAATTTTATATTAATACATTCCATGCCTGAATGGAGAAATAGAGTCATACTATTACTGATGAATATTTTGAATTCATATGTCAAGAGATTTATTTGAGGAGCTAACTCAGTTCAGTTCAGTCACTCAGTTGTGTCCAACTCTTTGCAACCCCATGGACTGTAGCACACCATGCTGCCCTGTCCATAACCAACTCCCAGAGCTTGCTCAAACTCATGTCCATTGAGTCAGTGATGCCACCCAATCATCTAATCCATGTCATTCTCTTCTTCTCCTGCCTTCAATCTCTCCCAGCATCAGGGTCTTTACCAGTGAGTCAGCTCATCACATCAAGTGGCCAAAGTATTGGAGATTCAGCCTCAGCATCAATTCTTCCAATTAATATTCAGGACAATTTCTCTTAGGACTGACTGGTTTAATCTCCTTGCAATCCAAGGGACTCTCAATAGTCTTCTCCAACACCACACCTAAAAAGCATGAATCCTTTGCTGTTCAGCTTTCTTTGTAGTCCAGTTCTCAGATCTATACATGACTACAGGGAAAACCATAGCTTTGACTATATGGACGTTTGCTGGAAAATGAATGTCTCTATTTTTAATTTGTTTTTAAGACTGGTCATAGCTTTTTTCCAAGGATGCCATGATCTTCGATTTTTGAATGTTGAGTTTGAAGCCAGCTTTTTCACTTTCCTCAAGAAGCTGTTTAGCTCCTCTTCATTTTCAGCCTTAATATAGTATCTCTGTATCTGAGGTTATTGATATTTTTCCCAGAAATCTTGATTCCAGCTTGTACTTCATCCAGTACAGCATTTCACTGATGTACTCTGCATATAAGTGAAATAAGCAGGATGACAATATACAGCCATGACATAATCTTTTCCCAATTTGGAACCAGTCCATTGTTCCATGTCCAGAAGGGGACTAATGGAAAGATAATTGATCAAAAATGATTTTGTGATTATGTACTTTAAAAAATGTTTGATTTCATATTAGAAATTATGTTATTACTTTGTTTCAAAAAGGTGTCCTAATAATAGTAATCCCTCTTGATTATTTTATTTAATATATAAATTGTTCACAAAATCACAAACTAAAAAGTCTAGTAAGCTTAGAAATCAGTAACTTTTTTTCCCTCAAAGTAAAGCAGTAAGAATCTGCAAGGAAAAGCCATCAAGACATTCAAAATGATAAAAAGAAAAAAAAAAGGGACACATAGATTTTATCATGCTTCCTCATATCTCTGACCAAGTATTTAATACTTTATTTATATATATTTCTATTTATATATAATGCCTTAGAAAAGATACTTTGGAAACAAAATACTACAGTGTGAAAAGTTACTGCACCATAATTTATAATTGATGCTGCAAAGCCTTGAAAGAATATCAAGCCTCACAGTAGATATTTAACTAGCTATAGTATTCTCTGAGTAAACTAACCATACTTAATAATTATTTTCTAATAATGTCACATGACTAAAAAAGTTTCACTGGTACAAAGTATAACTTCATATATTCTTTGATGTTTTGACAATAAGAGCATAGATTAAGCACTTTTATGGTCAAAAAATAAAGATGAAGTAATTCACATGTATAGGGCTTTTTGTTTCTGCATTTGTATATTTCTACTCATACGCAGAATGAGCTGTGAACATAGGCTGGGAATAGTGTGATAAGGATGCATTGCAATGACTATTCCAGAAGATGACATCAGCATCAGCAACGCAAGACATTCTTTCTTTGTAGCTCACCTTTTAACAACAAACTAGATATGCAACCAGAAAATAGATGTTCAACCTTTGTGTGTTTTGTGGTATCTAACACCATACTATGCCAAGGAACCTGGGAGAAGTCTCACCTAACTATGCATCCAGTAATAAGCAGCCAGACTTCAGTACAAAATGTAGAACCATGGTAGACAATGAACATGCCCAGAGCCTTTTCACCTAGGTTGGGACAAGACCTGGAAAGTGCTTACTTGTTTAGATGCCCACACATAGTGTACAATTTGCAGAAATTCAACGTTTCCTAGGAGAGATTCCAGCACACCTTTAGAGGAAAGAAAATGTGAGTTTGGTCACAATAAAGGCAGTAGGAAGATAAACTTCCCAGTGCTGCCCCTGTCCAAGGAAACATCGCATAGGGATTTGGTTCCTGCTGACTGTAGTCAGTAGGACATCCACCCATAAACCTCTGGGAAAATCAGAGCTGAGACCGCTCTACTGGGTCCAAAGGACTGTGCGTAAGGTTCAGAGGGTTAAGTACACACTTCCTCTTACTTTGCTGCTGGCTAAATTACTGAGCATTCAATTACTGTATGCTCCTGACTTCCTATGGGCAGAGAATGCACTCAGAAACAGACCAGGATCTGTGGGCAAAGGAGAAACTACAAACCTACCACCTTACGGGTTTGCACCACTTTATGAAACAAAAGAGAGGTTTCCAGTAGCTTGCCTGGTCAATGAGAGAAGACATTAAAGCTTAAGGATCCTGCTAAAAGATCCACATCCAGTGAAACTGGTGTACCGGCTCCTCATATATAGCAGTAAAATCCTTCATAATAAAAACACCACCCAATAGAATACCACATTTAAAGGCAACAAGCAAAGATTTAAGGGTGTCAGCTACTTCAAATGCGAAAGTAGCAGCATAAAACCGTAAAGAATGTTTAAAATTAAGAAAACATGCTGTCATAAAGAGAAAACAATAATTTTCCTATAACTGGACTCAAAGATGCAAACTTTGTGATGTCACTGATAGAATTCAGAATAATTGTTTTGAAGAAAATAAGCTATGAGAAAACTCATAAAGACAATTCAATGAAATCTAGTAAATCTTGGGAAAACTGCCTGATTGAAATGAAATTTTATTCAAAAAAAAATCATAATAGAAACCAAAGGGTCTGGAGCTGAAGGACTCAGTGAATCAAGTGAAATATGCAATAAACACCAGCTGCAATAGAGGAGAGCAAATGTTATAAAAAAGGATAAGTGAGACAGAGGAAGGAATTTTGAAATAATCTAGTTAGAAGGAAACAGAAAAAATAATAGAAAAGGGAAAAGACAGCCTATGTAATTTATGGAATTTCTTCAAAATTAAAAACATTAGAATAACTGGTATTTCAGAAAAGAAGTGATGGAGAAGGGAACAGAAATTTTATTTGAAGATCGTACCTGTTAAACTTTGAAACCTGGGATGGGGATAAGACATTCTAACTTACAAAGTAATAGATCATCCTATTATCTCAGTGCAAAAAGACCTTTTCCAAGACACATTATAATAAAGCTGTCAAATATCAGTAAAAACTAACATAACATTTTAAAGCAACCATACTCCAATAAAATTTAATTTAAAAAGTCAAGAATAAATATAAAATTATAAAATAAGATAATGTAACCTAGAAAGGAGCCCCATAGGGCTATCAGCAGATTTCTTATCAGAAACTCTATAGGTCTGTACAAAGAGAAAAAACATATTCAAAGTACATTAAAAAAAAAAGCCAATCAAGAACACACTATTTTTCTAAATTAACCTTCAAATGTGAAGGAGAAATAAACCTTTGTCTAAACAAGAAAAGCTGAGGGAGTTCCACTAGATGTTCAAGCAAGACATGCTAAAAATTGTTCTTCAAGTTGAACAATCAAAAGATGCTAATAAGCAACATGAAAAATAGGAAAGTTTACAACATACAGGTAAATATTTAGTCACATGTAGAAAACTCTAAATCTGTAATACAGTGGTTTCTTTATAGTATAAGATCAAAGGAAAACAGATATATGTTATTACAGCTACAGTAATGTGTTAATGAATATACAATATAAAAGAATTAAATGATGACATTAGAAAATTTGAAAAAGACAAAGTAAAAGAGTGAAAAATATGGAGCTGTGTGTGTGTGTGTGTTTGTGTATGTGTAAAAGCAAGCTTTATTTCAAAACATCTTGGAGCAACCAGGGAGTCCTCAACCACAACCTAGTAGGAGAGATTACAGTTACATGTACATTTGAGAGAATCTCAGTAGGGAGGCTTGCCCAATACTTGCTCAGTTTCCTCTTCAGGTTGAAACTATAAAGGTAAGCTTGATGATGCCCATGATGTCTTTGTATTCAGACACACTTGTTTCAGGAAGGAAGACATTGAGAGTCAACTTAATTGAGAGAATCAGCTTAATTGCTAAAATAAATATTTCACTGAGAATACAGTTAATAGCTTTCTCACACTTTCATATTTTTAAAGGAGGCACAGAAGTTCGATTCACATTCTAAGCCATTGAGTTAGTAAATATTTTGTCTCCATTTCATAGGAAATAGATTACACTCAATTACACTTCACAAAAACTAACTGGAAAATACCACTGCTAACTGGTATATACCAAGAGCTAACTGGAATATACCATTGCTTTTGGAGCACTGGCTGGATTGGCATCTGTGATAGTAACCAAATAAGTGAGGTTTCTGTGTAACAAGTGCTGGTGTTGGATGCGGTCATTCGACCCACCTTTGTTCTAATGTCCATTGATACAGGGGTCAGCTAGTCATTCTCCTCCAGGAGCTGCTGGATCATTTGCTGAGTAACTTCCACCTTACCTCTCAGCCAGTCCAATGCAAACATCACTGACATCTCCAGAAGCCAGATTGGCAACAAGCTTCAGCCCCTGCAACCAGCAAGCATCTGCTGCTGCTGCTGCTGCTGCTAAGTCGCTTCAGTTGTGTCCAACTATGTGCAACCCCATAGGCATCAGTCCACCAGAGTCCTCTGTCCCTGGGATTTTCCAGGCAAGAATACTGGAGTGGGTTGCCATTTCTTTCTCCAAGCAAGCATCTAGATCAGAACTAACCGTAAAGTGGTGTGGCATGAGTCCTCTTGGAAGAGGTCACCATTAGCCCCACCATAGAGCTGCAAGGTTGGCAATCCACAAGCTGGAGGACAATTGTACCAAAAATTTTTTGCACTATTGCAAAAGTTCTAAATCCCACAACAGACTTCCCTACCTGGGGATCCAGCAAAAGGTCTATGAATCTCCAGAGAATCTGACTTTGAAGGTCAGTGGGATTTGATTACAGAACTTCCACAGGATTGGGGAAACAGAGGTGCTTGGAGGGCACAAATAAAACCTTATGTGCACCAGAACCCAGGAGAAAGGAGCAGTGACCTCACAAGACTGAGCCAGTCTTGCCTATGAGTATTTGGGAGTCTCTGGAAGAGATATGGGTTGATAGTGGCCTGCCTCAGGGTCAAGGGCACTGGCAACAGCAGTCCTAGGAGATGTGCATGGCATGCTGGCATAGGTCCTCTTAGAGGAGGTTGCCATTACCTCTACCATAGAGATTATAGCCTGCCTTAGAGACTAAGCCTTATAGACTAAGACGTAGGACTGGATGGCCTCGGGCCAAACTATAGGGAAAAAACACAGTCCTGCCTATCAGCAGAAAATTCAATTAAAGAGATATTGAGCTTGGCCCTGCCCACCAGGGCAAGACCCAATTTTCCCCATAGCCAGTCCTCTGAAGGGGAAGCTTGCACAAGCCTTTTGTCTTCATGCATCAGGGAACAGACAGAATGAAAACCACAGTCTCAGAAAGCTAACCAAAATTATCATTTGGAACACAGTCTTCTGTAACTCAGTGAAACTATGAGCCATGCTGTGTAAGGCCTCCCAAGATGGACAGGCCTTTGTTGGAGAGTTCTGGCAAAACGTAGTCCACTAGAAAAGGGAATGGAAAACTACTTCAGCTTCTTGCCTTGAGAAACCCAGGAAATTATGAAAACACAAAAAGATATAACACTGAAAGATGAAATCCTCAGGACTGTAGGTGTCCAGTATGCCACTAGAGAAGAACAGAGAAATGGCCTTAGGAAGCATTATTATGAGCAAAGCTAGTGGAGGTGATGGAATTGCAGCAGAGCTATTTCTAATCCTAAAAAATGATGTTTTTAAAGGAGTGCCCTCAGTATGCCAACAAATTTGGAAAACTCAGAAGTGGCTATAGGACTGGAAAAAATCAGTTTTTATTCCAATCCCAAAGAAGGGGAGTATCAGGAATGTTCAAACTGCTGCACTATTGCACTCATTTCACATGCTAACAAGGTAATGCTCAACATCCTTCAACCTAGGCTTCAACAGTTTCTGAACTGAGGGCTTCCAGAGGTAAAAGCTGGATTTAGAAAAGGCAGATACACCAGAGATCAAATTGCCAACATCCATTGGATTACAAAAAATGCAAGGGAATACCAGAAAGGAAAAAAAAAATCTACAAAAACTCTGACTGTGTGGATCACAACAAAGTACGGATAATTCTTAAATAAATGGGAATAAAAGACCACCTCATCTGCCTCTTGAGAAACCTATATGCAGATCAAGAAGCAACAACTAGAACCAGACATGGAACAGGGAATGGTTCAAAATTGAAAAAAGAGTATACAAAGGCTGCATATTGTTGCCCTGCTCTTTAAAATTTTATGCAGAGTACATCATGCAAAATGCCAGGCTGGATACATCACAAGCTAGAAACAAGATTGCCATGAGAAATATCAATAACCTCAGATATGCAGATGATACCACCATAATGACAGAAAATGAAGAGGAACTTAAGAGCCCTTGATGAAGTTGAAAGAGGAGAATGAAAAAGCTGGCTTAAAACTCAATGGTCAATAAAGATAATATTGAAAGACAAAGAATCATAAGAGAATATTATAAGCAGTTTTATGCTAACATAGATCAGCTAAAGGAAATAGGTAGATTCTTAAAAAATGTTAACTTTCCTAGACTGAACCAGGAAAAATAGAAATATCAACAAACCAATTATATTAATATCAAAACTATGATCAAAAATCTCCCCAAAAACAAAAACTGAGGCCTGGATGGCTTCACACGTGAATTCTATCAAACATTTAGAGAAAAGCTAATGTTTATTTTTCTGAAACGTTTCCAAAAAATTGCAGAGGAAGTAACATTTACAAACTCATTCTACGAGGCCACCATCACCCTGATACCCAAATCAGGCAAAGATAAAACAAAAAAATTGGAAGCCAATACCATTGATAAACATAGATGCAAAAATATTCACCAAAATTCTAGCAAACAGAATTCAACAGCACATTGAAAAGCTCATACATCATTATCAAATTGGATTTATTCCAGGGAAGCAAGGATTCTTCAATATATGCAAATCAATGTGCTACACCATATTAACAACTCGAAAAATTTGTTAAAATAAAAACCATATGATCATCTCAGTAGATGCAGGAAAAGCCTTTGATAAAATTCAACACCCATTTATGATTCAAACTCTTCAAAAAATGGGCATAGAAGGAACCTACCTCAACACAGTAAAGTCCATATATTATATACCCACATTATTCTCAATGGTGAAAAACTGAAAGCATTTCCTCTAAGATCAGGAACAAAACAAGGGCACCCACTTTCATCACTATTATTCAAAATAGTGTTGGAAGATATAGCTATGGCAATTAGAGAAGAAAAGGGAATAAAAGTAACCCTGATCAGAAAAGAAGACGTAAAGTTCTCACTGTTTGCAGATAACATACTATATACACAAAAGCTAAAATGAAACTATCAGAAAATTAATAGAGATATTCAGTGAATTTAGCAAAATCATGGGATACAAAATCAATACACAGAAATCACTTGTATTCTTACATAATTACAATAAAAATTCAGAAAGAAAAATTAAGGAATCAGTCCCATTCAGCATTGAAATAAAAAGAATAAAAGATCTAGGCATAAACCTACCTCAGGAGATAAAGAACTGTATATGGAAAATTATAAGACACTGATGAAAGAAATCAAAGATGACACAGAGGGAGAGATATTCGATGTTCTTGGGTAGGAAGAATCAATATTGTTAAAATGATTATACTATAAAATGCAATCAACAGATTAATGCAATACTTATCAAAATACTAATGATGTTTTTCACAGAACTAGAACAAAAAATTTTACAATTTATATAGAAACACAAAAGACCCCAAACAGCCAAAGCAGTCTTAAGAAAGAAGAATGGAGCTGGAAGAATCAATCTTCCTGACTTCAGACTATACTACAGAGCTACAGTCATCAAGACAGTATGGTACTGGCACAAAACAGACATATAGACCAATGAAATAAAACAGAGAGCTCAGAGAGAAATCTGCATCCTATGGTTACCATATTTATAACAAAGGAAACAAGAATATTGTTAGGGACAAAGATAGGCACCTCTTTTCAATAGATGGGGCTGGGAAGATTGGACAGCTACATGCAGAAGAATAAATTTAGAACACCTCATAATGCCATGCACAAATATAAACTCAAAATGCATTAAACACATAAATGTAAGACTATTAAATATAAAACTTTTATAGGAAAACATAGGCAGAACACTCGATGACATAAATCAAAACAAGATCCTCTATGACTCACCTCCCAGAGTAATGGAAATTAAAAAAGCAAGTGGACCTAATTAAACTTAAAAGCTTTTGCACACCAAAAGAAACTATAAACAAGGTGAAAAGACAACCCTCAGAAAGGTAGAACATAATAAAAAAGGGACTAACTGACAAAGAATTAATTTACAAAATATACAAGCAGCTCATACAAGTCAATCCCAGAAAAGCAAACAATCCAATTAAAAAGTGGGGAAAAGACCTAAACAGACATTTTTCCCAACCAGACATACAGATGGCTAACAAGCACATGAAAATTTGCTTAACATTGCTCAGTTTTGGAGAAATGAAAATCAAAATCACAATGAGATGCCACCTCACATCAGTCAGAATGGCCATCATTAAAATGTCTCAAAGAATAAATGCTGGAGAGGGTATAGAAAAAGGGGAACACTCTTGCATTGCTAGTGCGAAGGTAATTGATACAGCTACTATGTAAGACAGTATGGAGATTCCCTTAAAAATAAAACTAGGAATAAAACCACTATATGACTCAGCAATCTCACTCCTAGGCATATACTCCAAGGAAAGAAAAATTTAACAAATATACCTCAATGTTTATTGCAACACTACTTACTAATAGCTAAAGGATGGAAGCAACCTAGATGTCCATTGACAGATAAATGATAAAGAAGCTGTGTTATATATATATAATGGACTATTGCTCAGCTATAAAAAGGAACATGTTTGAATCAGTTCAATGAGTAGGATGAACCTAGAGCCTATTATACAGAGTGAAGTAAGAGAAAGAAAAATTCAGAAAGAGAAATATAAATATTGAATACCAATGCATATGTATGAAATCTAGAAAGATGGTGCTGATGAATTTATTTTTAGGGAAGCAATGGAGAAGCAGACATACAGAACAGACTTATTGACATGGGGGAGGGGAAGAGGGAGAGGGTGAGCTGTCTGGAGAGAATCACATGTAAACTTACACTATCATATGTAAAATAGATAGCAATTGGAATTTGCTGTATGACTCCAGGAACTCAAACAGAGGCTCTGTAACAATCTAGAAGAGTGAGGGAGGGAAATTGGAGTGGGGGGACATGGGTGTATCTATGGCTGATTCTTGCTGATATTTTAAAGAAAACAACAAAATTCTTTAAAGCAATTATCCCTCAACTAAAAAATTGATTAAATAAAGAACCTGAGGGGAAGGGACTAAGATCATGGCATCAAGTCTCATTGCTTCATGGCAAAAGGGTGGAGAAACAAAGGAAACAGTGACACATTTTATTTTCTTGGGCTCCAAAATAACTGCAGATGGCAAGTGTGGCCATGAAATTAAAAGATGCTTGCTCTTTGGAAGCAAAGTTATAACAAATCTAGACAGCATAGTAAAAGATAGAAACATCACTTTGCTGACCATAGTCCATATAGTCAAAATAATGGGTCACCAATAGTCATGTACAGATCTGAGATTTGGACTACAGAGAAGGCTGAGTACCAAAGAATTTATCCTTTTGACCTGTGGTGTTGGAGAAGTCTCTTGAAAGTCCCTTGAACTCAAGGAGACCAAACCAGTCAATCTTAAAAGAAATCAACCACGAACATTCTTTGTAAGGGCTGATGTTGACATTGAAGATCCAATACTTTGGTCACCTGATGTGAAGAGTTAACACTGGAAATGACCCCGAAGCTGAAAAGGTTAAGGGACTAAGGAGAAGGGGGCAACAAAGGATGAGATGGTTGAGTGGCATTACCAACACAATGGACATGAGTTTGAGCAAACTCTGAGAGATAATGAAAGACAAGGAAGCCCGGAATACTTCAATGGGCTCACAAAGAGTTGGAAATGACTGAGTGACTGAACAACAAACAAGGTGAAGTTTATATAGACAGTTGAAGTTAAGTTGCTATCAGCTTAAAATGGACTGTTTAACCTATATTTTTTGTAAACTTCATGGTAACACAAACCAAAATCCTAGAACAACTACACAGAATATAAAGGAAAGATAGCATATCACCACAGAGAATCATCAATTTACAAAGGTAACCAGAAAAAGGGAAAATGTGAAACAAGGAAAGTATAAAATAATAAAATGGCAATTTTAAGCCCTCTCACATCAACAGAAACTCAATGTATATGGATTGAATTTAAAAATCAAATTCACAAAGTGACTGGATGGAAAAATAAATAAGATCTAAATATACAATATCTACAAAAGCCTCCTTATAGACTCAAAGCAATGGGTGGAAAAAACATTCCATGTAAGTGAAAATACAAAGAAAGGAGAGAAATATGTACAACGAAAAAATTAGGCTTTAAGCCAAAACCTGTAACAAGAGACAAAGAAGGTCATTATATAATACAAAATGATCAATTCATCAAGAAGATATAACAACTGTAAATATATATGCACCCAACATAGGAACATCTAAACATACTAAGCAAGCACTAACAGTTGTGAAATGAGAAAAGGACAAAGATATAGTAACAGTAAGGGACATCAGTACCCATTATCAACAATTGATACATCATTTTCCAGGCCAAATAATCAATGAAGAAATGATGGTTGAATCATATATTGGACCAAAAAGAATTCAACAGATATTTTTAGAACATTCTGTCCATACAGAAAGTGGAATATAGGTTCTTTTCAAGTGTACTTGGAACACACCCCAACATTGACCATATGATAAGGCATGAAACAAGTCTTATAAAATTTAAAATGTTAAAATAATATAAAATATATTTTCCAATTATAAGGGACTGAAACTAAAAGTCAACACCTAGGATAAAGCTGGCAAATCTACAAATATATTGAAATTAACACTGTTCTGAGCAACCAATGTCTTAAAAAAAAAATCAAAGCCATAATTTTTAAAATCTCAAAATAAATGGAAATGGAAGCACAGCATACAAAACCCATATGCTTTTGCCTCAAAAAGCAGTTTTGAGAGGGAAGTATACAGCGATAAATGCATATTATTAGAAAATATATCTGGGGGGGGACCGTAAATTTGTACCTCAAGGGAATAAAAGCAGAAGAACAAACAAAGGCCAATGTTAGCAAAAGGAATAAAGTAACAAAGATCTGAAAATAAATAAATGAAATAGAGGCCAGAGAAAGCAACTGAATCAACAAAACTAAGAGCTTTTTAAAAATATAACCAAAATTGACAAACTTTTTTTTCTAACTTAAGAAAAACAGACTCAAAATCATAGATGAAAAAGGAAACATTAAAACTGATACTAGAGAGATACATAGAATCATAAGAGACTACTGTGAATATGTATATACTAAAAAATTGGATAAGCTAAAAGAAATGAATAAAGTTCTAAAAACACACAACCCACCAAGATTGAATCAAGAAGAAAAAAAGAAGCAGAATAGGCCAATAAAAGAAAGTCAGATGAAGGCATTTCAATGAAAATATAGACCAATATCCTTGATGAATATAGATGTAAAATTCTCAGAAATATTAGCAGACCTACGGGGCTTCCCTATAGCCCAGATGGTAAAGAATCTACCTGCAATGAAATTCTGCAACACATTAAGAGGGTTACACACCAGAGCCAAGGGGGACTTATTCCTGGGTTATGAGGACGGTTAAAAATATGGAAATCAATCAATATGATATAGCACTTGATAAAATAAAGGTTAAAAACATATGATTGTTTCCATAGATAAAAAATATTTTACAAAATGCAATATTCTTTCATTATTAAGGCACTCAGCAAATTAGAAATAACATATCTCAGCATAATAAAGGCCATATATGACAAATCTACAGCTAAATTTATATTCATTGGTGAAAATTTTTAAATGTTTTCTCTAGGATCAGGAATAAAGCGTGACACTCACTCTTAACACTCTTGGTCAATATAGTATTGGAAAACTTAGCTAGAGTAATTGGGAGGAGGGAGAAATTTTTTAAAAAAGTATAAATTCAAAAGAAAAAAGCAAAATTCTTTATTTGAAGATGATTTCCAAGAAGGCAATAGTAACCGACTCCAATACTGTTGCCTGGAAAATCCCATGGTCAGAGGAGCCTGGTAGGATGCAGTCCATGGGGTCGCGAAGAATTGGACATGACTGAGAGACTTCACTTTCACTTTTCACTTTCACGCTTTGGAAAAGAACATGGCAACCCACTCCAGTGTTCTTGCCTGGAGAATTTCAGGGACAGAAGAGCCTGGTGGGTTGCCATCTATGGGGTAGCACAGAGTCGGATACAACTGAAGCGAGTTAGCAGCAGCATATGATGATTTGATTTTATATACGGAAAATCCTAAAGACTCAATCAAAACCCTTGGAAATAATCAAAAAATTCAATAACATGTTATATATATAGATCAACTTAGAGAAATCAGTGGTGGTTTTGTACACTAACAAAGAAACTTGAAAAGTCATGTAAATATATGTACCTCATCCATCATTCACAATATCATCAAAAGCAATAAAATACTTAGTATCAAATTTGACCAATGAAGTAAAAGATGTATATAATAAAAGCTATAAGAACAAAACCTTAAAGTGAGAAATTGAAAAGATACAAACAAGTGGAAAGATACACCATGTTCATGGATCAGAAAAATTAATATCATAAAGTATCCATATTATCAAAGACTTCTATTGATTCTGTGCAACCCTTATCAAAATTCAAACGAAAATCCTAAAATTTGTATGGAAATAAAAAAGATACCAAATAAACCAAAAAAATCCTGAAAAAGAACAATGCCAGAGGCATCATACTTCTGACTTCACACTGGTATACTACAAATCTATAGTAATTAAAATGATATGATGCATGATAAAAATAGACTCTTAAACCAATAAAAAAGAATAAAAAGCCCAGAATTAACCTCCAATATGCCAGCAATGAATAATTAACATAATTAATGTATGTTCAACAAATATTTGACAAAAAAGCCAAAAACATTCAGTGGTGAAAGTCTCTTCAAAGTCTCTCTCAAAAGGTGTTGGGGAAACTAGATAAAGACATGCAAAAAAAGAAAAAAGAGAAAATTAAATTGGACTCCTGTCTTACACTGGGGTTTCCCAGGTAGCACTAGTGGTAAAGAACTTGACTGTCAATGCAGGAGACAAGAAAGTCAGGTTTGATCCCAGGCTCAGGAAGATCCCCTGGAGGAGAAAATGTATTTTTCCATTCCAGTATTCTTGCCTGGAGAGTCCCAGAACAAAAGAGTCTGGTGGGCTACAGTCCACAAGGTGGCAAAGAGTCTGATACAGTTGAGTGATTTAGCATGCATATCTTACACTACTTACAAAAAAAAGAAAAATTCAAAATGAATTAAAGAATTAAACATAAAACCCTGATATCATAAAACTCCTAGAAAAAAATGGGAAAAAATTGTCAACATAAGACTAGACAATTATTATTCAGATATAACACCAGAAATCTCAAACAGCAAAAGCAAAAATCAACAATTGGGGCTAAATCAAAATTGAAAATTTCTTCATAGCAAAAGACATCATCAACAAAATGAAACAGCAACATGCAGAATGGGAGAAATATTTGCAAACTGTATATTGATAAGGGGTTAATATAGAAAATATATGAAGATCGATTGTTGTTGTTGCTTAGTCACTGAGTTGTGTCTGACTCTTTGCAATCCCAGTGGACTGTCACCCACCAGACTCCTCTGTCCATGGAATTTTCCAAGCAAGAATACTGGAAAAGGTTGTCATTTCCTTTTCCAGAGGGGTCTTCCCTTCTCAGGGATGGAATCAAGATCTTCTACTTTGTCAGGCGAGTTTTTTACCACTGAGCTGTCTGGGAAACCCCTAATAGCTGTGTCATCTTGTGCAAAATTTTAACTTCTTTGGTCAGAAACCAGTTTAAAACAGAAAAATGGATACCCCAGGCTATTAGGATAACAAGAAGTACCCTAATGTGTATTATGTGCTCAGAAGTATTTAGTAAAGGGGAAGATTTGTTAGAAGCTTTTTAATTCCTCATCTTGACAACATAAAATATTGATTCAGGAAAATGACCTTTTTGAAAGAGTTACATTTGCCATCACATGGGATGGCTTAATGCTCAAAGGTACCCTTCCCCCCCATTAAATCTTTAGGGCACGACAAACAACAGTGCTCATATATTACATTAGAGGCATTGGAGATGCAGGAAAAAAAAATCGTACGATTAAGTAGCAAACTATCTTATTGTTGGGACAAGTAGAATATTAGGGAAAGTGTTATTTGAAAGGGGAATGAAAGCTTGTCTGCAGTCCAACATAACAGAGAAAGATAAATGTATTAAAGTTATCTTTCTGGAAGCTGAAGAGTCAAGATCTTTCTGCAAACCTTAAAAAAAATTCATGATTCAGAGCTTGTATATTAGATTCTGGAGGGCAATTCTGCTCCTAGACTGTAAGGATACAAACATTTCTTTGGTATGTATGTGTATATATATATATATATATATATATGTTATGAATTTCTTTGTTTTCCAACCCCAATCACACCCCACCTTGGGGAATTGTTCAGCACTTGTTTGAGCTCCCCTGATAGCTCCTGCAATGCAGGAGACCCCAGTTCAATTCCTGGGTTGGGAAGATCTGCTGGAGAAGGGATAAGCTACCCATTCTAGTATTCTGGCCTGGAGAATTCCATGAACTGTATAGCCCATGGGGTCACAAGGAGCTGGATACAACTGTGAGCGATTTTCACTAGACTTCTGTTCCACTTTTGACCAAGAACTTTCTCTGGGCTCTCAAGCTCCTGACATGGTTAGTTTGCAATAGCAGGTTAGACAGGCAGCAGAACAGAACCATTCAATAACAAAAATAAGCAATCTGATTTTTAAAATGGGCAGAGGAACTATTTTGCTGAAAGTTTTAACTTTTGTTTCTGGTCCAAAGGATTCATTAACAAAAGGCACCACTTACTATAAACAAATAAATACTTTCAGTATTTAATAGAGAATTACCTAACTTACTTTCAATATACAATAACTGAAAGAAAAGAGAAACAGAAATTATAGATAAGAGTACATACATCATTTAATTGGGCCAATTCAAACACCATCCAGGCTCAAACAATGCTGGGAAGTCCCATGTAGCGGCAATCTGAAGTCCCAGTTGGGCAAAGGTCTTCCACAGATAAAACTTCAAAATTGTCCTTTGAGGAGTGTTCACCTACAATCTCAGGTTGCAAACTGACAAATTGTAACTCTGGTTTTAATTTAATATTTATAATGTTGTTTGTTTTCTCTTGCAAATCTTGGAATGTTGTTAAGTACCAGACTTAGTTACTTAGACCCCCCTCCAGGGGATCAACAATTTCAAGATCTGCCCCTATCTTATCTACAGTGGCCCTGGCTTACTGGTAACAATAGGTGCACTCAAGAGCAGTCATGTAGTCAAAGCAGTGTCCATGGAGGTCATAAGCAAGGCTAGATATCTACTCTACTTTCTTGTCTCTGAAGCCTGAACTACTTTCATTTAACTTCCCTAACAGGAATTAAACAGACATTTTACCAAAGAAGACACCCAAATGGCCAACATGTACTACAGTAAGATAGCATCTCACACCTATTGAATGGCAGTCATCAAGAAGACAAGGGATAAAAAGTGTTGGCAAGGATGTGCAGAAAATCGAACACTTCTTTGTGGAAATGTAGGTTAGTTTTGCCTCTCTGGAAAACGATATGGAGATTTGGGAAAAACTTAAAAATAGAAATATATGATTCAGTGACTCCACATTTGGCTATATATCCAAAGGAAATAAAGAGAGAAGTTTGAAGAGCTATACTAAGCAAAGTCAGCCAGTCAGAGAGAGACAAATATCATATGATATCACTTATACGTGGAATCTAAAGTATGACACAGATTAATTTACCTACAAAACAGAAACAGACTCACAGACATAGAGAACAGACATGTCAAAGGAGAGGAGGAATAGGTAAGGGAAAGACTGGAAGTTGAATATTAGCACATGCAAACTATCAATAAAGATGGGAAAAAAAACAAGGTCCTAATGTATAAGCCATAATAAAAAAAATACAAAAAATGATATATAGATATACCTGAATCAGACAAAACTCAGGTATATCTATCTATATAGAGATATGTTTATATTTATATAATTATACTTATATAAATTATAAAGATATACCTATAGAAATATATAAATAGAAATTATATAGATATACAAAGAGACAAACACAGCTAAGCGAGTGAACAGCAACAATACCCATATCACTTTTGTGTATAGCAGAAATTAACACATTGTAAGTCAATTATACCGCAAATAAACTTTTTAAAATAGATATAAATACTTTGTCTTAGTGGATTTTGATGAAAATTATTGAAATAAGATACATCTCAAACACATGTGGTGAAATATTAGAGTGGTATTATGCCCATAAGGAGTACTGTAGTGCTGTGTTTGGCAGTATATGTCCTCTCAGGCTCAACAAACACTTTCCTCTTCATCCCACTTTCTCCAGATGCAACATTGAAACAAGACTCTCATTTTTTTCTCTTTATGGTCAGAAATATATGTTCAGCTAGGTGTTGTGCTATTTTAAATTTTCTTTTACTTTACAAAATGTTTATTATACATATTATGCTATATTAAAGCAGAAATAAATTTCTATAAAAAACTTCTTAGTTTTATTCTTTATTATCACTTACATAATTTAGAAAGCTGCAGTGATTTTCTTTTGCAGATTTTGCATGTATGTTTATATGGAAACTTAAAATATAAGTAGCCTGAAAACTCAAAGTCATTATCTGTGTTTTACAAAGTAATAAAGAATTCACACAGAATTATGGACAGTTCTCATATTCCATGACATATTTTCAAAAGTGACCATTGATTCTTATAAATTATTGCTGCAGTATACAATTGTTCTTTACTCATCCAGTTGTGTCCAACTTTTTGTGACACCATGACTGAACAACAAAAGCAATTTCAATGTCAGTTCAGTTCAGCTCAGTGGCTCAGTCTTGTCTGACTATGTGTGGCCCCATAGACTGCAGCACAGCAGCCTTCCCTGTCCATTACCAACTCATGAAGCTTTTTCAAACTCATGTCCTTTGAGTCGGTGATGCCATCCAACCATCTCATCCTCTGTCGTCCCCTTCTCCTCCTGCCTTCAATCTTTCCCAGCATCAGGGTCTTTTCAAATGAGTCAGTTCTTCACCTCAGGTGACCAAAGTATTGGAGTTTCAGCTTCAGCATCAGTCCTTCCAGTGAATATTCAGGACTGATTTCCTTTAGGATAGACTGGTTGGATCTCCTTGCAGTCCAAGGGACTCTCAAGAGTCTTCTCTAACACCACAGTTCAATATATACAATATATAATGTATGGGGTTAGATTATATTCTTTCAAAATTTGTAGAAATCAAGTATACTGACCTCTTTTAAATAAAGCCATATACTTTTTAATTATAAGTGGAATCTTACAGATAACCAAAATTAGAGGCATGCTATGTATTATTTTTTTAATTTAAATGTGCTTATTTTAATTGGAGGCTAATTACTTCATAGTATTATATTGGTTAAAAAAAAAAAAACTATAGGGACTTCACACAAAAAAAATTTTTTTTCAAGTTCCTTAACTATTTTATGGATTCTTTTCTCATTGTTCACTATACCATTTTCTAAATTATGTACTATTTTATTTGTATATATAAAACCTCTAAAGGAGATCAGTCCTGGGTGTTCTTTGGAACGAATGATGCTAAAGCTGAAACTCCAGTACTTTGGCCACCTTATGCGAAGAGTTGACTCATTGGAAAAGACTCTGATGCTGGGAGAGATTGAGGGCAGGAGGAGAAGAGGACAATAGAGGATGAGATGACTGGATGGCATCACCGACTCAACGGACATGAGTCTGAGTGAACTCCGGGATTGGTGATGGACAGGGAGGCCTGGCATGTGGCCATTTATGGGGTCGCAAAGAGTCAGACACGACTGAACGACTGAACTGAACTCACAAATAGCATTAAAAAAATGATGAAGTGTAGTTGATTTACAATGCTGTATTAACTTCAAGTGTTACAGCAAATTGATTCTCTTATACATATACATATATTCTTTTTTTTTTCAAATTCTTTTCCCATATAGGTTTATAGAATAGAGTTACCTGTGCTATGTAGGTTCTTGTTGGTTTTCTATTTCATGTAAAGTAGTGTGTGTATGTTAATTGGGAACTCTTAATTCATCCCCTGACCCACATTTCTCCTTTAGTAGCCACACATGTTTTCAATATCTGTGAGTCTATTTCTGTTTTGTAAATAAGCTTATTTACATCATTTTCTTTAAAAAAATTAAATTTTACATGTGAGTGACAGCATATGATATTTGTCTTTCTTTGACTTGCTTCTGATTTAGTACGACAATCTCTAGGTCTATCCATGTTGCTGCAAATATGACATTTCATTCTTTTTATCACTGAGTAGTATTCCATTGTATATATGTACCAAATTGTCATTGTCTTCTTTTTAAAATTGTTATTGGATGTAATTGATTTGCACTGTTGTGTTAGTTCAAACTTTAGGAAGAATAGACTCTAACATAAGGTTTGTGAATATAACTTTATGCTTGCTTTAATACTAAATTCTCACCATTTGAATTATTCTTTGCAGGATCTGAAGAATTTTCAAATTATGTAATCATTTGTTTCATGCATTCAACAAATATAAACTATTTATCAGCAAGGAATAATTCAAATGGTGAGAATTTAGTATTAAAGCAAGCATAAAGTTATATTCACAAACCTTATGTTAGAGTCTATTCTTCCTAAAGTTTGAACTAACACAACAGTGCAAATCAATTACATCCAATAACAATTTTAAAAAGAAGACAATGACAATTTGGTACATATATACAATGGAATACTACTCAGTGATAAAAAGAATGAAATATCATATTTGCAGCAACATGGATAGACCTAGAGATTATCGTACTAAATCAGAAGCAAGTCAAAGAAAGACAAATATCATATGCTGTCACTCACATGTAAAATTTAATTTTTTTAAAGAAAATGATGTAAATAAGCTTATTTACAAAACAGAAATA